>SNQJ01S0043594.1:83187-108163 GCA_010110895.2 Picea sitchensis
TTGATGGTTATATTGGTGTATGTCTTTGGTATATGGTTGAGGTACATGTTGGGTACATGGTTGAGATAAGTAGTTGATGAGTGGGCACATACATGAGGTGTATAGTTGATGAGTTGGCACATACATGAGATGTATAGTTGATGATGTTGGTACATCTTGATGAGTCAAGCTTGATGCATGGTTGATGCATGGTACATGTTGGTTCCGATTATTGGTGCAGGTTGTTTGGTGCATGTTGATTGGTACAGGTTGTTACAGGTTATTGATTCGTTGATAGAGACAGGTTGACAATGGCAGTGGTTGATTCAGTGACAGTGAAAGGTTGTCTACATTTGGCATTTATATTTCAAGGCGGTTGGATGGGGCAAGGACGGGTGGTTGTAGACACCTTTCGGTTGTAGCCAGAGAACTTAGGGGGTTGTAGCCTCCTTCTGGTTGTATCCAGAGAATTGGGGAATTGGAGCTTCCCTCAGGTTGCAGCCTAATAAACTAGGGGGTTGGAGCCTCCTCCCAGTTGCAGCTGGAAAACAAAGGAATTTGGTGCTTCCAATGAAAGTAATTATTCAAGACATATAAGAAGAAGAACTATGTGGTTTTCTCCCGCTTTGGGTTTCCACGTAAAAACACTGGTGTACTGTGCATGTGTATGATTGCTCATTTGTTCATTGTTTATTTACTCTACAATTATTGGATGATAATGCTAAACTAAAATAACACTTGCATTATATGGTTAAATTTCTCTATTACTGATTTAGCCCCCCTCTCAGTAATCCAACAATTGGTATCAGACCAGGTTCCTTCAGAAATTAGTTTAACCACTGAAAGGAATATCATGGAGAGCAACATCTTGTATAAAAAAAAAATACCACAATTTGATGGATAGAAGTATGCATTTTGGAGCATAAGGATGAAGACATATATATAGGCATGGGGACTTGAAATTTGGAAATCAATTGTAGATTGATACACAGTACCAGCAGTTCTGCCAACAAATGACAAAGCAGTGAAACTCGGTCAGAATAATTCCAAAGCCACAATTGCACTTTTTAATGGTCTTAGTGACACGGTATTCACCAAAGTTGCACATTGTAAATCTGCTAAAGAGATTTGGGAAAAATTTCAAAATATTTATGAAGGAGATTCAAAAATAAAAGCAGCAAAACTTCAAACTTACAGAGGTCAGTTCGAACAAATTAAGATGAAGGAAGATGAGAATATTGCATCTTACATTTTACTAGTTGATGAAACAGTAAATGCAATCATAGGATTGGGAAAATAAATCGAAGAAACTATAATTGTTCAAAAGTTACTAAAATCTCTTCCTATGAGATTTGACCCTAAGATATCAACACTAGAAGAAAGAGAAGATCTGAACTCAATAAGCATGGACGAATTACATGGAATCTTTGCAGCATATGAAATGTGAACTGAACAAGAAAATCTAGATAAAAAAGAAGAATCCTTCAAAGCATTCAAAAAGTCAAAGAAAAAATAAAAAGAACTTAGCAACAATAGTGACATCTCGGAAGATGATGAAGAAGTGGCCAACTTTGTCAAAAGATTGAACAAGGGAACCAATGATAGGTATAGAGGTAAGATTCCCTTGATTTTTTTTAGTTGTGATGGTATTGGTCATTTTGCTAACAAATTTTCTCATAATAAAAAGAGAAATGATGAAGGTTACTCAAATAGAAAACAAACATATAAAGGAAAAAGAACCAGAAAGAAAATTTTCAAGAAAAGCTTATGCATCAAAGAAGCAATCTCATCATCAGATGAAGATGAAGTCAGTGATAGTGAGACAATAGGAGTTCTATTCATGGAAGTAGAAGACTCTAATAAATATGAATCTGAAGAAGAATATGAAGAAGCCAAAGAAGAATATCAAGAGGCAGAAGTTGACTACCAAGAATAATTGATGTGTGCCATAGAAGTTATCAGAACAAAAAAGAAGAAAAAGAAGAAACTGTAAGCGAAACTAGACAAGAAATAAGACACTCAAGAACTAGAACAAATTATTACAAATTTTAAGGTTCAAATAGAAGAATAAAAAAGAATTGAAGAAACACTCAAAGAACAACTAGAAGAAAAAGATAGGATCATTGGAAATTTGGAAGCAGAGATTGTCACATTAAGAAAGGATCTTCAAAATAAAAATATGTAGAACAACTCAAAATTTTTGGATGACATTATCAGCAGTCAAAAACCTCATCATGACAAGTCTGGACTTGGATACAATCAGACAGAAAAGGGATCAATCTCCAAAACAACAGAGAAAGAAACATATTCAAAAAGTTATGCAGAAACAATCAAAGGGGATAGGAAGATCTACAAGGAAGATTACAGGGACACTTCTCCACTAAGAAGATTCATATTTCATAATCACCAACCGATAGATAGGCCTTAGGAAGAAGAATAATTCACAAGAGTACCTCCTTTCAGAAGATCTTCAACTCCCAGGTATCAAACTATCTTTTTTGGTTTATGTTATGCATGTAATAATTTTGGACATAAAGTTGTGAATTGCAGAGCTAACAACAGGAACATAAACAACTTTGAATTTCATACACAAAAGGGTTATCCAAGAAGGCCTAGTGAAACACAGAGAAGAAGTTACAACAAGTTTGAATCCTTGAGAACTAAAGTGGAATGTTACAAATGTAACAAATTTGGACACATGGCCAAATATTGCAGAATGACAGTCCCTCCTAGAGAACCGCAACAGAATAAAAAAAGTCACAGACAGGAACCTCAGAAAAGGACATGGTTAAGAAAGCAGAATCAGTATAGCAATGAAGAATGCACACTCGCTCTACAATCTAATCAAAACAAACGTAGTTGGTATGTTGACAGTGGTTGTTCAAAACACATGACAGGTGATAGAGACATGTTTCTTACTTTAAGAAAGGAAAGAGATAGATCAGTCTACTTCAAAAATGATGATTCAACTAAAATCATTGGAAAAGGCAAAGTCAGAATTGAGAACAAGAATACAAAGGCAGAAAATGTTCTACTAGTAGAATATATAAAAATAATCTTCTAAGTGTGATTCAAATGTGTGACCAAGGTCATAAAATTACTTCTATTCACAAAAGTGTGAGATAAGAAAAGAAGGTTCAGGAAAATTGATTGCTACAGTTGTGAGAACTTCAAGCAACATATATGTGTTAAGTGAAATTGGAAATGAAAAGTGTTTTCTAGGAAAGGAAGATGAAAGTTGACTATGGCACAGAAGAATGGGTCACATACATTTTGATAACCTTTTCAAAGTCAGCAAAAGATAAGCAGACAAAGAAATGCCCCAGATCACGAAACCAACCAACACTTTATGCAAACGTTGTCAACAAGGAAAGAAAATAAAGACCAAATTCAAATCAAAGGAATATTCAACGACAAGACCACTGGAAATTGTGCATACTGATCTAGTTGGACCAACTACAACAAAGGGTTTAAAAGGTGATAAATACTTTATGTTATTAGTTGATGATTATACAAGAATGACTGTAGTTTGTTTTCTCAAGAATAAGTCAGAAGATTTTGAAAACTTCAAGATCTACAAGGAAATGGTTGAAAATGAAATAGATTGAAAAATCAAATGTTTGAGATCTGATAATGGAGGAGATTTCACTTCAAAGGAATTTATGGGCTATTGCAGTAGTCATGGAATAAAAAGACAATTCTTCATTGCTAGGACACCTCAACAGAATGGAGTTGTTGAAAGAAAGGACAGGACAATACAGGAAATGGCTCGAACAATGCTAATGGATTCCAAATTGACAGATATTTTTTTGACACTTGCAATGCATACATTAGTTCACATTCAAAACAGAGTAATGCTCAGAAACAACACTAACAAAACTCCCTACGAGCTATGGAAAGGAAGACTAGCAAATGTGAAGCACTTCAGAGTTTTTGGGAGCAAATGCTTCATCAAAAGAGAAGATGGAAGAATGGGAAAGTTTGACTCTCGTGTGGACAAAGGAGTACTTGTTGGTTAATCAAGTACAAGGAAAGCATACAAGTGTTACAACTTGAGATTGAAAAAATTTGTGGAAAACATCAACATAACAATTGATGAAACAGGTAGACAATAATTAAAGGAAGCAGAAAATGAATCAATGGAATAGCTTTACGAAGAAGAAGCATAAGATGAAAATGAAGTAGAAGGGGAAGATAAAGAATATCAAACAGAACCAGAAGAGAAAATTCATCAAGTGCCTCAAAAGACCCTTAGAAGACGAGTACAGAAGAATCATCCTTCAGATTAGATTATCGGAAACAAAGATGCAGGAGTTGAGACTAGAAGAAGAATTTTTTCACCAAAACAAACACACCTAGCACTCTCATCTACGATTGAACCAACCTGTTTTGAAGAGGCCAACAAGGACGAATTTTGGAATAAGGCCATGGATGAAGAATTGGATCAAATAGAGAAAAATGATACTTTGGAATTGGTCCCAAGACCAAAGGATAAGAATGTTATCGGCACAAAGTGGGTATACAAGAATAAATTGAATGAAGATGGACAGGTTACAAGGAACAAAGCTAGATAGGTATGTAAAGGATATGCACAGGTTGAAGGAATCAAGTTTGAAGAGATGTTTTCCCCAGTTGCCAGAATGGAAGTAATCCGATTGCTTTTATCTTATGCATGCTCCAAAAATATTAAAGTGTATCATATGGATGTAAAATCATCTTTTTCGAATGGGGAACTTGAAGAATAAATCTACATTGAACAACCAAAAGGATTTCAGTTGTTAGAGAATGTAGATTATGTGTGTAAATTAAAGAAGGCCCTATATGGTCTAAAACATGATTCGAGAGCATGGCACTCTAGACTGGATAAATATCTATAGCAAGCAGGGTTTATAAAAGGAAGCATAGACATCAACCTCTACATCAAGGTAAGTCAAGATAGTATTTTATTAATTGAAGTTTATGTTGATGATATTTTTTTGGGTAGTGATGATGACAAGTTAAGCCAGAAATTTGCAAAGGATATGCAGAATGAATTTGAAATGTCATTACTTGGAGAACTATCCTTCTTTCTGGGACTTTAGATACATCAAAGCCACCAAGGAATTTTTATTTCTCAAACCAAGTATATCAAATAAATGCTAAAGAGGTTTGGAATGGAAGATTGCAAACCAATTATCACTTCCATGCAAACCCGTTGCAAGTTAAGAAAATATGATGATTCAAAGTCTACAAATCAGAGGCAATATAGGTTAATGATTGGTAGCCTACTATATGTGACAACATCTAGACCAGATGTAATGCAGATAGATGGACAGGTGGCACGATTTCAAGCAGCACCAAAGGAATCACATGTATTAGCAGTGAAGAGGATTTTCATATATCTCAAAGGAACAAAAGAGTTTGGATTGTGGTATCCAAAAGGAAATGATATATCACTTATTTCCTACACAGATGCAGATTGGGCAGGTTGTATTGTTGATCGACGAAGCCCTAGTGGAGCAAAGTTCTACTTAGGTGAGTGTTTAGTATCATGGCTAAGCAAGAAACAATCATCAATATCTTTATCTATAATCGAGGTTGAGTATATTGCAGCAACAACATGTTGTACACAAGTTCTTTAGATGAAACAAGCTCTAACAAATATATAGGTTGAGTATGATGACCCCATTCCAATCTATTGTGATAATACAAGTGCCATCAGTATCTCAAAGGACTCGGTGATGCACTCCAAGACAAAGAACATTCCAATCAAATATCACTTTCTATAGGAACAGGTTGCAGAAAAGAACATCAAAGTTGAGTATGTGGGCACAAAATAACAAGTGGAAGACGTATTTACAAAACCACTTCCACGGGAAGCCTTTGAGTATCTTCGCTAAAGACTCAGAGTTATATCTACTCCAAGATGAATGCTTTTGAATGCTTATCTTATATGTCTTAGATGTACATAAGGAAGCACCATAAAGAGGACCATTCAGGCAGGGGGAGTAGCCCTGGATGGAAAGATACCTTTTCCATTGATGACAAAGGGGGAGAGATTTCTCAGATGCATAGGACAGAGGCATGGTTCTAGAGGGAGAAATGGTCACAGAGATGCAGAGGACAGAGGCATGGTTCCAGGGGAAGCATGAGTGATATGATTTTAGTATTGCATCATAGTGTTTCCATCAATGCCAAAGGGGGAGATTGTTGATTAAGGTTGGTTGTCATTGATTTCAACCCTTGAAGAAAGCCCGGTAGCACAAAGGTTTGGGTAATGGAACCAAGTTTGTTTGATGTAAAGATGACTCATTATTGTCTTGTCATGGTTGATAAGAAGTACAAATGGATGAACTCCAAAGTGGTCCCCATATGGTGAAATCCCTCACGGGAAGATGCTTTGCGGATTGAGTTATCCTAGAAGTATGGTTAGAGAAACCATGTTTAATTGTGGAATAATAATTTGAACGTCAGTGAACTTTTTAGTGAAACTATCCTAGATGGATAGTTCTTGTCATGCCATTTCTGGTGGTACGTGGAACATCACATAACTCCTCACGGTTAGATAGTTATGGCCATATGAAGTTGAAGAACCCTCATGAGTCATATAGAAGCCTCCAAAAGTCAAGTGTTTAAAAAGAAATTATTTAAATAATACACTGAATGGAGAAATCACAAAAATAAGGAAAGTGTAATGCTACATGAAAGTATAAATAAGAGGCAAATCTCTCTCATTTAATCAGACTTGTATATCATTGAATATCTATTTTTGTGAAATTTTATTTGGGAAGGTATTATTGATAGAGAAAATTTGCAGCAGAAAAAGTACGTCAGAAAAAGTGCGGCAGGAAAACTTTCGCAGAAAAAGTGTGGCAGAAAATGTGTGACAAAAAAGTGCGGTAGAAAAATCATGTCAGAAAAAGTGCGGCAGAAAAATCGCGGCAGAAAAAGTGCAACAGAAAAAGTGCGGCAAAAAAATCACGGCAAAAAAATCGCGGCAGAAAAAGAGCGACAGAAAAAGTGCGGCAGAAAAATCGCAGCAGCAACATGGTTGGGGTCTATTTATGAGAGATATGGCACATCTTGTTTTAGGTATGTTTTGTGAGCTAGGGTTTAGCTCTTGAGATGGTATTGGATGTTCAGTATTGCTGCACATATCAGATTTGTTGAGGGATATAGTTGGTATTTGGCATATGGGTATTGGTCTTTTAGTTGTGATGTGTTGTTGAAGTTGTTGGTTTAGCTTGAGGCTACATAACAATGAGTTTGTGTCCCATGGTTTGATGTAAAGTTTTATGGTATTTGGTTTATGGATTGAGTAATGAATTGTTATATAACTTTTGATGATTATATTGGTGTATGTCTTTGGTATATGGTTGAGGTACATGTTGGGTACATGGTTGAGACAAGTAGTTGATGAGTTGGCACATACATGAGGTGTATAGTTGATGATTTGGCACATACATGGTTGGCACATACATGAGGTGCAGGTAGTTGATGACGGTACATAGCTATGAGGTGTATAGTTGATGATGCTGGTACATCTCGATGGTCAAGCTTGTTGATGCATGGTTGATACATCGTACATGTTGGTTCAGGTTATTGGTACAGGTTGTTTGGTGCAGGTTGATTGGTACAAGTTGTTACAGGTTATTTATTCGTTGATAGTGACAGGTTGATAGTGGCAGTGGTTGATTTAGTGACAATGACAGGTTTTCTACATTTGGAATTTATATTTCAGGTCGGTTGGATGGGGCAAGGATAGGTGCTTGTAGCCACCTTTCGATTGTAGTTGGATAACTTAGGGGGTTGTAGCCTCCTTCTGGTTGTATCCAGAGAATTGGGGAGTTGGAGCTTCCCTCAGGTTGTAGCCTGAGAAACTAGAGGGTTGGAGCCTCCTTCCAGTTGCAGCTGGAAAACAAAGAAATTTGGTGCTTCCAATGAATGTAATTCTCCAATACATATAAGAAAAGACATTATGTGGTTTTCTCCCACTTTGGGTTTCCACGTAAAAACGTCGGTTTATTGTGTATGTGTATTATTTATCATTTGTTCATTGTTTATTTACTCTTCAATTATTGGATGATAATGCTACATGGATATAACACTTTCATTATATGGTTAAAAAGGATTAAATTTCTCTATTACTGCTTCACCCCCCCTCTCAATAATCCAACAACACATGCCACTTACATTGGATTTTTCTTGGAATGTACCACATGTATGGGGTGATGTCACACACTTGGAGTTGGTTATTTATTTTTTGATCCATCTCCTTACTTTTAAGAGTTGGTTAGAGAGCGCTCCATGTTCTTGAACCACATTTGACCTATTCTTCACTCATTTGAGAACTATTGACACACTCATTGATAGGTCACACCTTTTATAGGCCCTTCTATTCCACATGTGTAGCCCTATTTTATTCTACTAGACCATTTTGAGGGGAGAGGATCATGTATTGGAGGGTTTTGAGGGTTATTTGAACCCATTTATTTTATTTTACTTATTGCTTTGACTTGGGCCAATGGTTTTGGGTTCATGGTTTTGATCTAGCACATTATATTATTCAATTTATTGAGTAGGATCCTTACCTATAAAAGGAGGAGGCCTCTCTCATTTTCATTATTGGAGATTAATGGAAAAAAAAGCTAAAGAAGATATTGAGTATATATATATATATATATTTATGTGAGGTTTTAGGCTATTGTTCAAGGGTTTTATAGAAAAAATTTAGGTTTTTTAGAGGATAGAGATACTACAAGGACAAACAAGTGCATTATACTCCACTTGGAGGGGAAAATAAGGTATATATTAATTTCCCTATTTCACTTTCACCATTGAATAATTTGGTGTTTTCATTGAGGTAGGACATATAGGGGCTCTTCCCTCTTACAAAAGGACATACTTTGATATCACCTTAGTACTACTTGGAGAGATTTACTAGTGGATCAATCCCCACATCCAAGCTCAAAAAACCTTATTTTCCCTAGGTGATACTTGATAGGTAATCCTCCTTAGGTAACTTCAACATCATCTCATCTTAAGATCTTAAGATTCATATAGACTTATGTAGTGACCCCATATCCATTCCTAAGGTACTAATCTATTATCTTCTTCAACCACTGAAAACTCTAAAAAAACATCTAAACTCTAATAAATCTATGTGTTCCTTTAAGTGATCATGTAAAGATGATTTGGGAATATCATTACAGTCAGGAGGAAGGAGACATTAGTGTGGAAAAAATAGTTGCAATACTGCAAAAAAAATATTATTGACCAAAGCTTTGACATGATGTCTGCAAGTACATCAAATCCTACACTTCATGCGCCATTTCCAAGCCCGTCCTAAAGAAACAGGGGATATACACCCCTCTTCTTACTCCATATAGGCCTTGGGAGTCCATCTCCATGGATTACATGTATGGTATTCCTTCAACCAAGCATGGGAACAACTGTGTCTTTTTGTTTTATTCATTGAACATGTTTGGGTTCATTTTGGAATCCCATGGACCATTGTTTCATATTGATATAGTAGGTTCCTAAGTTATTTTTGTTCCATCCTATGGTCTATGATGGACACCAAGATGACCTAATCAACTACCTTCTACCCACAGACTAATGGAAAAACATAGGTAGTCAACATGATGATTTTCAACATAGCTAGAAAAACTCCCTCCACATATTTCTTAGACACAACCATTTTTCAGGTGTGCTTAGGGTTCCATCCATTGCCCCCCATTGATGTAGCTCTGCCCATTGCAGTTTCAAAGAAAGATTCCTCCCATGCTTAGACTTAGGCTGATCGAGCAACCAAATTTTCTAAGCAAATTCAGCACATCCAACAACCATTTTATGGTGTTTTGTGTAAATCCAATGCCAAGTACAAGCAACACCATGATCAACATCAGGTACCACACAAGTTTCAGGTCAGTGATAGGGTATGATTGTATTTGCAGAAAGAGCACCTCACAAGAAACCATCGGAAGCTACGCCCACCCTGATATGGGCCTTACACCATCACCTAGGTTGTGGGTGAGAACACTTTTGAATTGAGTATTCCTCCTTTCCTTGGCTTACTCCTGGTATTTAATGCAGAACTATTTTGACCATATTTTCCACCTCTCCCAGTCCACACTTCGGACATGGCCGAGAATTTGGCCCCTAAATAACTAAATACTGACTGCATTGAACATGAAATAGTTGATCAAATCATGGACACCAAGATAAAGGGAACCCTCCAGTGGAACATCCAACTCTATCGAGTTTTCAAAGTAGGGAAGTTTCTTCACCATGGCAAGTGGCTCATCAAGAGTCAGATTCAACAGAAGTTTCCCCATATGATAAAGTAATTTGATGAAATGGAGAAAAATTATTCCTAAGGGGGTAGGACTGATCCAGGTGGATACTAGTAGCTACCCACCTATTCCACTAATACAGAATGGTTCCACATCTTGGAAGTTTTTTTATGGTTTTTAAAGTCCCAAACTTTCGCAGTGATTTTGACGCCCTAAACGATGTTTTTTTGGCTCAGTAGTGAGGAAAAGAAACATGTTAGGTTGATCAGAATGTATACTCATTATCGATACCTTTCCAACAAGATATCAAGTGCCCCAAACTGATATAGAATGCAAAACTTGTTCCCTCGGGAAGTTGGCGTATCAACTAACCAAATTGGAGCTCACAAACCTTTGGTGTTTCATCTTCTAGGGTTAGGGTTTTCTCATTTATGATTTATGTTAAAAATTTCTTGGTGGACTTTTTATAATCATCTTATTGTGAATGAGCATAGCCAACACATCTCCCTCTTCAGAGATAAGCTACCACCATTATGGCTAGCTTGTGTGCTTTGCATTTTACAGTCTTTTGTATTTCAGAGAATCATTAATAGAATATGAGTTTTACTGTATCACTTTGTTCCTTGCAATAATATCTATGTATTTCCTTATTGTATATCTGTTATATATTTCCCTTCATTTCGTTCTCAAAATAATTTGGATCACTTGTAGAAAAACAATCTAGACATCAACTATAAAATTTAATTATAGATAATGGAGGAGAATATCTGAACATTGAATTTTCATCTTACTGCACTGCATAGGGAATTCAAATGAAACATATTTTTCCATATACACCACACAAAAAATGGTGTTTTTGAGAGAAATAATCTAACATTAAAGGAAATGGAAAATTGTATGATCCAATGTAAGGGATTAAGTCTTCATTACTAAGTGGAATCCATTAATTATTCCAATTACATAGAGAATTGGACTCCCACAAAGGATTTTAAAAATATAACATTGGAAGAAGCATGGATTAAAATTAATCCATATGTAAGACACTTTTGTGTGTTTGGTAGTAAACCATGGGATCACATTCTTGATGATAAAATAAGAGAATTACATTCTAAAATTGATAAGTGCATTTTTTGTTAGATATTTTGAATATGTCAAAAATTATAGACTTCTTCAATCTCATTCCAATGAAATTATTATTAGGATAGATGTTATGTTTGATGAAAATATCTCTACCTATGAGCCAAATTCATAAATTGTTCCATTTTTTACCTACAATCCATCTTCGACATCTATGCCATCTTCTCTTGCCAATTTTTCTATTAGTGATCCTATTTTGGTTTCTTCTTTAGATGATATAGTGAGAATGACAATACACCTCCACCATCTCACCTTCCTCCAATTGGGTCCATCGAACATGAACCTGCACCATCACCACCACTTCCTACACGGGTGCATACAACATGATAAGTAGTTGGTGGTCCTATAGATCGGCATCATACATGTTCACAATTCTAGTGTGCCTCTTCTCTTTTGGCTCAAGTTTTAGAGACTCATGATCCAAAAGCATTTGCAAAAGCTTTTGGCCATCCAAATTGGGACAAAAAAGTGAATGAAGAATATAATTCCTTAATGGAAAACGATACTAGGGATCTTGTACCTCTTCCAAAAAAGAGAAAACTTTCCATATGAAAATAAGTGTATAGAAGTAAGTATGCATCAGCTGGAAGTGTTGAAAGACATAAGGCCTAATTAGTTTGCAAAGGATTTTCTAATGTTTAAGGAATTGATTATAATGAAACATTTTCCCACAAAGCCAAAATTAATTCCATCTACCTTTCTCTATCCATTGTTGCCTCACACAAATGGAAGGTCCATTAGATGGATGTTAAATCCACCTTCTGGCATGTGGATTTTCAAGAACAAATTTAGATGGAACAACCTCCTTTTTATGTTCAGAATGATTGCATCCTTTTTTTTCCTTAAGAAATATCTCTATGGTCTTAAGAAAGTTGATTGACCTTGGTATGCTAAAATCATTATATTTATTCTTGACATTGAATTTTGTAGATTTCATTTTGACCCCAATGTCTATACCAAGAAAGTAGGAAACCATCTCACAATACGTGTTATTTGTGATGATTACCTTATTCTCATTAGTAGTGACCTCAAACTTTTAAACCAAGTGAACTCCAACCTTATGATGAAATGTGAAATGAAAAACTTAGGTTATTTGCGTTATTTCCTTGGCCTCCAAGTATTGCAAACCAAAAAAGGAATTTATATTTCCTAGTATAGGTATGCATGTGACCTTATTCACTGCTTTCACATGGAATATTATAAACCAACCTCATCTCCCTTCTTGTCTAGAGTGAAACTTGTTTCCACCTATACTACATCTAAAGTAGATTCCACTTTGTATTGTTAGTTAGTTTGTTTCCTTTTGTATTTGATTCATACCCATACTAATATTTCCTTTTTTATTTTTCTTGTTTCCTGATATATGAAAAATCCCCGTGCAAGCCATAGGAAAGAAAAAAAAGGATACGTTGGTATATCTAGGGTACAATTCAATTTATGATACATTATAGTTAAGGGGGGAATCATTTGTTGGTTAGTTTCACTAATTCCAATTGGGTCGGTGACCCTGATGATCAAAAGTCTATTGTAGGTTATGTTTTCATTCTTGGTTCCAGACCTATCACTTGGGCTTGTCGGAAAAAATAATATCTCTCTTTCTTTAGTAGAAGAAGAGTATTCAACAATGATTAATGAAATTCAAGAAGCCTTATGGTTTCGATAGATCCTTTCAGAGTTTGGATTCCAGCTGCAACATTTGACCACCCTTTGGTGTGACAATCAAAGTGCCATCACTCTTTCTAAAGATCTAGTTCAACATCAATTCCATAAATTCATTGACATACACATGCACTTCATAATAAAATTCATTCAAGATCATGTTCATGAAGTGCTATTTTTCACTATAGATGATCAAGTTGTAGACATTTTTACAAAGTCTCTTGCAAAAGCAAAGTTTTCCAAACTTCTATCTATGTTAGGAGTTCAATAAGTTGTCATTAAGGGGGGATAGTCTCTAATATCTCCTTCATTCTCCTATTGTGTCACCTTTTTAATTCCTTCAATCATATCCCAAGTTGTTCTTAAGGGAGGATGTTAAGATATTTAGACACTTATGAGTTAGTTAAGTTCAACTTGGTCTAGTGTGTCTTTAGGTAAAAGTGTGTTCCCTTAGTATGAATTTGTAGTTATGTGATTTTAAGGTCACAATATGTTTTAGACATAAAATGATCTGGTGTTTCATATTATACTCCATACTAATGACTATATTGATTCATGGTTTCAGACCCTATTGTTCCATCATCTCTACTTAAAGAGCCCGGAGGGTCATTTGCTGAAAATTGATTGTGAGAAACTCTTATGTAAAATATTTTTCTTTTTCATTAATATATTGTCTCAAGTGGTCATGTTTGGATAGGATCACAGACTATTTCCCTCTTTAAGGGTTTTAACCACGTAAAAATATTGGCTTACTGATTTTTTATCTGGTTGTGTGAGCGGTTTCTTAAGGTATTTGTCTTGTATGTAAATACTCTATTTTTTTAACAATGAAACTCATTATTCATTTAACCACCAAAAGACTAAAACCAAATTAAAGGAGTACCAATTTGAGATAAATCCAACTAGTTCTATCATATGACTTGGATAAGTCCAATTTTAATACAATAATATGATACTTTTTTATTTGTATTGTATGGACCCCCTTGGGCTATGTCGATGGATTCACAAATCTACATTCTAGATGAAAAGATAAACTTCTCTCAGGAGATAACTTATGAAAACATCTTCTCAACTCTTATGACACAAATCTTAGCTATAATTTTCTAAGCATGGTTGCACAAGGATACAAGCCTAAATTCATCAAAAGATTTAGGATTGTCCTTTTCTATAATCAAAGCATGGAACGTGGAATTAAAATATCTCAAGGTACCTTTCTAGGATTCCAAAATTCTTCAATAACTCTAAGAAGGTCCTCTTTCAATAGATCATAAAACCCAATTAAAATCTCTTTAGACGAACCCTCCATCCTTGAGGTTTTATCCTTCTTAAAATGTGCTAGCATTGATTTCAATTCCTCCTTAGAAATTTATTCCATCATCAATTGGTTATATTCCTATATTACAAATCCTGGGAAATAGGAAGTTAACTTCATAATTTCTACCATATTTTCCCTATATTTCTCTTTGTAAATTGATTGAAATTGTGAAACCCTAGATTTGAAATCTAAGAGAAACTTCTAACTATTTTTTTTTCATCATTTTTCATTTCCTATATTGTATCGATCATGTTCTTGTGATCAGAAAAATTATGGAAAAATATTGTGTTTCCATCTCCCTTGTCCAATCTTATATCCCTTCTTTTCATCCTCCTTTCCTCCTCTCTTAATTGCAACATCCTTTTATTCTTCATTTCCAACTCCTTTAACTTCAACTTCAACTTCTCCTTCTCCCTAAATATCCCTTCCTCATCCCTCTCATAATTATCAAAAATTTCCTTCTAAATTGATTTGAGATCCTGCTCCATACCCTTTTTTTATATAAATTTCAAAATACCAAAACTTATTTAACCTTCTTTAAACAACCTGCAAATGAAAATCTATTTTTTCCTTATATTTTACATCATAACTCACCCACTCTTTCTTGACAAGCTCTTGGATGTCATCCACCTCCATTCAAATAATATTGAAGTCAAAACTATAATAAGGAATACAATCCTTCTTCTCCATATAGATAAGAATAGGCAAGTGGTATGGACCTCCTCATACCTCCACCTAAGATGTATCCTTGTGTGTTTCATTTAAAATATTCTCAGAGATAAAAAATAAAAAAAAATCCATTTGGTCTCTTGGAAACCCCAACTTCACTAGACTTGTTATTCCTCCATGTTGGAATAAGATTTATCCACTCGTCATCTATCAATCTAAACTCCTTTATCTTGATTTTAAGAAATGTTTCTAGTCTGTCCAACCTAGTTTAATATCCCCATACATATTCTCTACTCAATGTAAAATTTAAGTCCCCACATATGATGAAAATTTCTTCCTTAATGCACCTTTGAGAAAAAAATCCTATTGCAGAAAACTTGTCTATCATCAAAAGGACAATAGAAAATTATTACTGAAATTTTCTAACCCAAGTCCTTGAACATAACTCTGTTTAGATAGTGAATTCAATAACAGAAAATTTAAGGAAATTAATTTTATCTATCTAGTAAGACCTCCCTCAAAATTATTTGCTTTATCATATAAAGACAAAAAGTTCCACTCCTGCATAGGTTTCCTCAAGTTCCCAGTAAATTTTTTATCCTCCCCATACTAAGAGTAATCACTTAAGGAACTATCTAATTGATGTGTAGGGTTTACATTTTCTTTCATAGGGACAAAACAAAAGCAACCCTACCCTAAAATAGAATCCCTAAATTTGTTATAAGCCAAGATTCACCCTTCCCATGACCTTTTAAAATTTCTAGTGGGGTAGGAAAGGCTTCTTTTTTACCTATATCTAAAATAACCTTTTTTGAAAGAGGAATCATTTTTGTGTTAGACAGTCTAGAGCCTTACGAAACGTTTTAAATGACAAATAATTTAGCCTCTAATCAAACTCCTTGATGGCTTGATCCCCTTTAGATTAACGCTAACAACTCTAGATTGAAGGAATAGATTTAGCCTACTTTGCTTCCTTTTCCCACTCCTCTTCCTTTTCCTTTTCCTCTAATGCATTGGATCCATTTCCCATTTCTTGTATCAGATTGGGAATATAATATATGATCCATGCCAACACGCCCTTGGGATCCTCTTTTCTCTTATGACCTCTCCAACCCCTTTCACATAGGATTTTTTTCTCTAAACTTTTTCTTCAAAAAGAATGTATGCAATCCTTTGTTATATGGACATAAACATTGTGGTAGACACACTTAAAATAGATTTTTATGTAATCCATAATTTGATTATGAATTTTATCCCCTACGACTATCTCCACACTATCCAAAAGGCCTTCACTTATATCTACCTCAACTAAAATTTGATCCACCATCCAATAAACATTGGTTTTGGAGGAGATGTTGATGCCTAAGGTTTTTACCAAATTCTATCTTATCTCCTTTAAGACTTTTTCAAACCATAGATCACACGCAAGCCAACCAACACAACCCATATTGGAATTCTCTTATAAACTTATGTCCAAGGATCAAAATAAGCAGTCTAGGATTTCATAAATAGAAAGGTTGTCCCTCAATACCATTTCCCCCCTAATAATTTCTTCTTGAGTCTTCCTTGGAACAAAATAATGATGTAGTCTATTCTCTAGTTAAGATATGAAAAATAGGACCATACCCCAAGATTGGGGTTCAAACCCTCGGAATCCAATAATTTAAGGTATGCCTTGAGATTTGATGACCATAAACTTTATTGATGATCGATTTCCCCAAATAGTCCAAAAACATTTCCACCCTCAAATACTCCCTTAACACCATTGTAACCCTCGACCTTCTTTGCTTCACAAAATTTATATAATGTTTTTCATTTGGACTCTTTGGTTTGTCATAATAAATCATACTAGTAATGTTTTCACAACTAAGAGTTTCTAAATCCATACCATCGTTGATAAATACTTAACCCCACAAGATATCTCCTACAACTAGCAAGGATCCTAGATTGTTTGAGGACTAAAATGAAATCTTGGTGCCAACTCTACCTTTTCTCTCCTTCCAAAAATGATTTTCTTGTGATATATATCTTGAATTGTAATACTCATTAACTAATCCATTAAAACCTTCCTCATAGACCAATGTGACATATAATACCTCTATCAATTCCTCTCTAGTTGGATTGTTGAAAACACAAAAGATTTTGGGACCTCTTGCAAGACTGTGATATTCCATATATAATATAATATGCAGAACATAAATATTTAATAAGCAATGATAGAACAATAATAATATATCAAGAACAATACCAGAATAATACCAAAATAACATCAGAAAGAGCACCTTTATTAATGATAGCAATGTTCACTTGCCTCTTTGAGGGGGAAACCTCCAACAGAGAAAATCTCTATTACAATAATCTCTAATACAAAAATAGTCAATGTCTCCTACCCTTATTTATACTAATTCTACCTTCTAAGAAAACTTCTAGAGGAATGTCTTTCTAGAAGTGGAAGCTTCTATTAGGTCTTCTTACTTTGACTTATTCTCCTTTATTTATTAGGCCTTATTAACTAATTTCAACCTTTATTACATATAAATCATATCCTACTAAATAATGACCCATGGATAGGAGTTAGGATAATATCCTAACATGTTATCCCCCTTCAAAATTAGCCTTGTCCTCAAGGCTTCAGGTGTGGAAATTGTTGGAGTATAGCCACGGTTTCCCATGTTGCATCCTATGGTGATGTATCCTTCCACTGGATCAACACTTCCTTAATAGTTCTTCTGCGCAGCTGACATTCATAGTGATTGAGGATTGTGTTTGGTTGGATCGAAAGGGAGCCTTCTTCATCTAATTCTAGAAGGATGGTTTGGACATTGCAATTATGTCCCACCACTTTCTTCAGAAAGAAAACATGGAACATGAGATGGATTTTGGAAGTAGTCGGAAGGGCCAATTTGTAGGCCACTGAACCAATACGCTTGATGATCTGGTAGGGCCCATAAAAATTGGTTGCCAACTTGTGATGTCCCTAGGCTTTGAGAGATGTTTTCTTGTAAGTTTGTAGTCGAAGAAACACCTGATATTCTTCCTGAAAAACCCTTTCTGAATGATGTTGGTCAACCTATTGCTTCATGCAATTTTGGGCCATGTGGAGGTTATCCTTCATATCCACTAGGGTGGTTGTGTGACCTTTCAACATTGTATCAATAGATTGGACCTTTGATATGCCTAGAAGATAGGTAGTGATTGTTGGTGGGAATTGGCCATACACTGCTTCCTATGGGGTCATTTTAGTGGTCGTGTGATAGGAAGTATTGTACCACCATTTTACCAAGAGGAGCCATTGCACCCACTGGTGTTGTTTGTTCGAAGAAAAACATTGTAAGTAGGTTTCGAAACATTTGTTGACCACTTTCATTTGGTCGTCAGATTAGGGTTGATAGGTTGTTCTCATGTTCAGTTGGGTTCCATGCAATTTAAAAAACTCTTTCCAAAATGTGCTTGTGAAAGTGGGGTCACCAACTAAGGAGGCTAGATTGTGCCCTTAGTTGTACTACCCGGATACTTAGGTACTAGAGAGTCGCTTCTCGAGTGTTGTTCTCAGTGAAACTATAGTAGTCAAGCGACCAATCAGTTTATCTATAGAGGGCTTCAGGATGCCTAGGCCAATTCATATACAGGTGTTGTCTGATACGCTACCAATCAAAGGGGTACCAACAAGAGTTACAAGAGTGTCCAACAGATGTGCACTTAAGAACTACTTGGATTTCCTGTGTATATTACTCCCCGACCATGGGTTTATGTCTATAATGATAGATCTATGTAGCTTAAAGATGTTGAAATAGGTCTCTACCCTAAAAAACAAATCACCCCACAAGTCTTGCCTTGGAAAGAACTCTGATACTACTTGCAATATTCCAAATATAATATGCAGAACAAAAATATTTAGCAAGCAATGGTAGAACAATAATAATATATCCAGAACAATACCAAAATAATACCAGAATAACACTAGAAAGAGCACCTTTATTAATGATAAAAATGTTCACTTTCCTCTTCGAGGGGAAAACCTCCAGCAGAGCAAAGATCTATTACAATAATCTCTAAGAAAAAAATATTCAATGCCTCCTATTATTATTTATACTAATTCTACCTTCTAAGGAAACTTCTAGAGGAAGATCTATTTGGAAGTGGAAGCTTCTATTAGGTCTTCTTACATTGACTTATTCTCCTTTATTTATTAGGCCTTATTAACTAATGTCAGCCTTTATTACATAGAAATCATATTCTACTAAATAATGACCCATGGAGAGGGGTTAGGATTAGATCCTAACAAAGACCTTCATGAAATAACAAAGGGTCTATCTTACCCAATATTGCAAAGCCTACAAAGTTTTTCTCTGGGATAAAAGTTTTCTTAGTGGAACCCAAATCCGTGTTCCCTTAACAAAAATTTGACCCCTTAGGACTTGAAGACACAAAAATCTACTAGCCCTTGCAGGAATAATCTTAAAAGTATAGTGATTCTTCCTTCACATCCATCTCCAATATTCATCCTAAAATAGACATTAATATAATTTAAATAGACACATTAAAAAAATTTACTCTGAGCTGCCAACCTAGCCTCTATTGATATAATTGCAAAACCTTGATTTGTAGTTGCATTGTTGTGTGCAGACAAAACATGGCCACATGAAATAACATACTAGTGGTTATAAGGGGGTATATTTCCACTCCTTCCAAATGCCTCTGAGCCTTAGGTTATTAACATGTTTCCTTACATCTCAGGAACATGAATTCTTATCCAATCAAAAAATATTTAAGGCCATACTCAAGGACCAAAAGGAAGTTTCATCATATCAACAATATCCACTACAAACCTGATATCCTTGTTGAGGCTACCAAGGAAGGGTCGTGTGGTTTCTACAAAACCTAGCCATCGAGAATCCTAGGATACCAAAATCAATTGCAGTTTTACCTTACACCTAAAAAGAACACTTGCCCCATTCATTTTTACTTACCAAAGTATATTTTTCTATTTATATTGTCAAATCAAGAACAAGTGGGAGCCCTTAATAATCATAACAAAAATTGTGATTTTGGTAATTTTATTATAAAGTATCTATTCCCTTCTGCTTGTGGAGCTATTTTTGTTAATTATATTCTCAAGAAATAATAAGTGGGAACCATGCATGGTCACAACTTAATTGTGGTTTTGGTAGTTTTATAGTAAAGTATTCATTCCTTGTATTCACCTGTCTTATACTCATTGATATATCAATTGTAAATTACCATTGTAAGTAGGATACATGCATAGTTAGAACTTTAAATAATTGAGGTTGTTTTCATGAATGATTGGTAGGTATTGCACTCTCTCCGCCTAGTTTAAAATCCTCGATGAGAATTTGTTCCATTGCGATAAGGATATAAGGGTATATGCCCCTTGGGATAAATGTTCGAAAAAATAGGGTATTCCCACATAGAACACACATTGTTATTAACCACTCACACAACTACATCAAAGATCATAACACTAGTTTTTTTACGTGGTTAAAACCCTCCAAGAGAGAAATATTCCATGACTCCAGCCAACATGGCCACTTGATGCAATATATTAATGCAAAAGAAAAATATTTTACAGTAGAGTTTCTCACAATCGATCATCAACAAATGACCCTCCATGATCTTTAAATAGAGATAATGGACCAATAGGGTGTTAATCCATAGATCCATAAATCCATTAAGATCAAGGAGAATATGAGTCATCGAATCATTCTATGTCTAGAATATATCATGACCATCGGATTACATAACTAAAAATGCATACTAATAGAACACACTAAGAAATAGACTTTTACCTAAAGACACATTAGACCAAGTTTATCTTAACTAAATTCTAAGTGTCTAAATATCCTATCATCACCCCTTAAGAGCAACATGGGATAGAATTGAAGGATTTTCAAAGGTGACATAACAAGATAAGGAAGGAGGAATTAGAGCTTATCCCCTCTTAATGACAACTTCATGAACTCCTAACATAGATTTAAGTTCGGAAAAAAATTGTTGTGTAAGAGAATCTATGAAAACGTTAGCAACTTGATCTTTTGTAGGGAAAAAGAGCACTTCAAGAACTCGATCATGAATGGGTTTTTTTATGAAGTTCTTTTGTATCTCAATGAGTTTGATGCAGTGATGCTAAACTAGATATTTGACAAGATTGTTGGAAATTTGATTGTCACACTAGAGGGTGGTAAGATCCTACTTCTTGAATCCAAACTCTGAAAGGATCTATCAAATCCACAAGGATCCTTGACTTGCATTAACTGTTACTCAGTAATTTTCTTATGTATGATGGAATTATATTCTGAGAGAGAATATCGCACGAGAGAAACAAGAGAAAGTTACAATGGGTGTATTATAGGTTGTATCCCTTCATTTGCTGGTAAGAAAACAACACTCGGAGTAGCCATATTAAAATATACAAATAATTGGATTCAAAAGATAAAATTGATTGGCTAGATGGAAAGTTCTTGAAAAAAATAGTTGTTTAAAAAAAATGGCACTGAAAATGGAATTCGGATATGAAATTTTTGCCCTTTTTGAAAAAAGCATAAACAGTAACCAAGGTGCCACGTGGTAGGTATAAGTTTGTCGATGCGATGATGGATGCACAATTAGGTGGTTGAGTTAAAAAAATATCTTCCGTCTCTAACTTTTTCTATAAGCTCACTTTTACAAATTAGTTACTTATGAAGTGACCCACTTTTATAGAATAAGTGAGAATCACTTTTACAATAAAGTTATGAGATAATTCAATGTTGCATGAACTTTTTTGAAAAGTAACTTAGAAAAAAGAGAGACTTGAACTCAAGCCCTCTTAGTAAATAAAACAACTTTTAGCCAAGTGAGATAGTGCAACATATATAAAAATTTTGATGAAGGATGAGGTTTTTTTTTATTTAACTATTTTCCTGGAAGTATGTGCTTACCCCCAAAACCCTTGCTTTTGCTTGCAAAAAAATTCAATATAGCCGCATGCAAAAACAAGTGAAATTTTGAAAAAAAAATGAATCTCAACAATAATAGGGTTAGATCTTGGTTAGCTTATCCATAAAATGCAAAATTTATTTTTGTTATTTATTTTCTGATCTTGCATAAAGAACAGAGTAAAGAACATACATAATGTTGGAGATATTACACACTCATCTAGTATTTATTTTCCTAGGTTGACTAGTATATGTTGAGGATGCCCCTAGTTAGATATATTCTCCCCTGGTTAGATATATTATCCCCAAGACGAGAATATTTTTCCCTAGATGAGGGTGTCACATCCTCTTCAGTATTGAGGTAGTTACATTGTAATTAGACTAGTGAAGTGGAATCTTGCATGGAAACCTTGGTATTATCACCAACTGTTGCATGCATACCTCAGTATCATCACCATGAGTGCACACTTACCTTGGAATCATCACCAAGAAGGCGCCACACATGTGCATGCATGATTATCTCCTCACTCCAATAATGGTTAGCCAGTTAACTGATGACTGCATGGCTAGTTAACTAGGACTAGGTGGCAGTTCACTCTAGTGCATGTCAGTGAGTGTCTAGATTTATCTAGATCACTACTATGGAGAATTAGTTTTCTCATGTAGTGTATATCATGTGTAATTTTTCATTACTCATTTAATTAATACAATTTTTTTCATTTTACTCTCTTCTCTTCTCTCTCGCAATCTTTGTGTGTTCATTTTCTACTAGCTAGGTTCGTTGTGAAAACTTCACATGTAGAAAAGAAAACACTTTCTGCTATGTTTATTATTTGTTGAGATCACATAGAGTGCATGAAAAAGATCATACACAAACCAAAAAGAGTAGCAACCAAAAATAAAAATAGTAAAACAAAATATAAACTCATATTTAAAAAAGGTGTATTCAAACTTTATACCTATGGAATTTGAAGAGCCAAAATGGTCATATACCTATCAATTTGACAAAAATGGTCATATCTTGGCCAACTAGAAACCTTTTTGAGTGAATCAAAAAGAATTTCCAATTGAAAGAAGTTCTTCAAATATAAAGGAACAATCCACTTAGCCCGGAAATGCATAGATATAGTATAACTTAGAAATGTGGCAACACAGGTTCATGGTTTTGATCTACAATACAAGAGGGTCTTTAAATGCGTTATGATACCATGCTCAACAAAATAGGGTAGTCCCACACAAGACGAACAACTTCATTAACGACTCACACAACTAGATAAAATATCATAAAACTAGTGTTTTTATGTGGCTAAAACTCTCAAAGAGGGAAACAATCCACGATCCTAGCTAACATGACCACTTGAGGGAATATATTAATACAAAAGAAAAATATTTTACAAGAGAGTTTCTCACAATCGATCATTAGAAAATGACCCTCCATGCTCTTTACATAGAGATCATGGACCAATCGGGTGTTGAACCACATATCAATATAGTTATTAAGATCAAGGAGAATATGATTTGTCGTATCACTCTATGTTAGATCGTGATCGTCACATTACATAGCTACAAATGTATACTAAAAAAAAATAATTACCTAAAGACACATTAGCCCAATTTAATCTTAACTAACTCGTATGTGTTTAAATATCATAACAATAGATGCCCCTCATATGCCTCACGATGTCTCGACCCTTGTTAAGTCATAAGTTTCATGCTAAGCACTAACTTATGGGTTGTTGGCACTAGCCTAGAAATTATTAATGGAATCCAACCAAATTTGACCCTAGGACTTGCCTAGGTGATCTCAACCAATTTTACCGATTCCTCTATATTAAAAAAAAGGAAAAAAAAAGAGTTTAAAACAATTTTTAAGTAAAGAAATTAAGAGTAATGAAGAGTGATTATTTATGTTAATTGAGAACAAAATTCTATCCACAGTTTTATTTATTTTTAATGATCTTCTAAACTTGGTCTTCATAACACCAACATAAATTCATCTTAACTTTGGATCTATCATTGGCTTAGAGAGATCAAATCCTCATGATGTAAACATTTTTTAAGTTTTTTCAATCTAAAAAAGAAAAATTCATCTCGAAAGACTTATTCACTCTTCACACATGATAGATATGAAGTTAACATGAATTTATGATAGTTTTATCTCTCTCTCTCTCTCTCTCTCTCTCTCTCTCTCTCTCTCTCTATATATATATATATATATATATTTCACATGTCAACTCCATGTTGAGCACAAAAAATATTACACATCTCTGTCATACTAGGATGTAGAAAGAACCTATATACATAATAATAAACTTTTAACTTTCGATCACACCCTAGCTACTAGGGCCTTCAAAATCTTTGATGATGAACACCTTGATGAAAAAAAAAAAACCATCTCCTCAAGGTTTTCAAGGATAATGGCTATAAAAAACATCAGGTGTTTAGAGCCTTTCAAAATGCCACTAAAAGACCTAGAAATAAGGAATAAACAAATAATGGCGCGTCCAAAGTTTTCTTACCATACATACAAGGGACAACAAACACGCATGTTAGGATTTTGAAGAAGAAAAATATTGGGGCAACTTCAAACCTATAAACACTATTAGGAATTTGCTTAGGTCGGTCAAAGACCCTGTTGATCCCATTGAACAAAAGGGTGTCTATATGATCTCGTGCTCGTGTGGTAAACAATACATAGGAGAAACAGGTCGTTCCTTTAGAATTAGGATTCAAGAACATGCCACTGATATTAAGCACAATCGCACTCGTCCCTTAGCTTTGGCGGAACATTCAGACAAAACAAAACATGATATTTGTATTGAAGAGGCTAAAATTGTTGCCAAGGTAGATCACTATCGCAATAGGAAATTTAGGGAAACCATTGAAATTGAAAAACAACCTAACAATCTAAACATAGATGACGAATGAAAGATTAGCCAGAATTGGATCCCAACTCTTACCACAAGAACATTTTCTAGAAATTAATTAGTAATATTTTTAGGTTTTAT
>SNQJ01S0043594.1:108173-128858 GCA_010110895.2 Picea sitchensis
CCTTTGATTTCCTACCCCCGCTAGCAAGAAATATCGCTAACACTATCTCTTACATTTTTATATCAGATAGTGAACTCAGATGTGTCATCATCGTCATTGATCTTCGTTCGAATCTTGAGAAGTCGTCAGGCCTCGACACCCCCCTTCTACAGGTTGTAGCTTCTTCTATCTAAGCATACACTTTCCACCTGTCACTTGCATTTTTATATGGAAGCAAACCTTGAATGTGTCATCCTTGTCGTCAATGTCTGGTCGAGTCTTGAGAAATATTGAAGCCTTGTCACCCGCTTTTGACAAATTGGAGCTTCTTCGATCTAGGGATTACACTTTCCACTTGTTGCTAAATTTTTATATCAGATAACGAACCTCGACTGTGTCAACCCCATCGTCAATCTCCAATCTAATCTCAAGAAGTCTTGAAGCCCCAACACGCCCCTCTTGCAGGTTGCAACGTCTTCGATCTGGGGTGAACACTTTCCACCTATCGCCTACATTTTCATATCGAGTAGCAATGTGGGATAAATTTGAGGACATTTAATAAGCTCACATTGATGTGTATCGTGAGGAGAGGAGTGGATGTCATCACTGATATTTCCCAACATGATGTAAACATTCTACATTTTTACTTTTTTTCGGGCATTTTTTTCAATGGGTTTCGTCCAAAATCCGACGATGAATTTAGAAAAATAGTTGGCATTGCAAATTTCAATGGTTAAGATTGCATATAACAGGTGCCTTGGGGGGTTTTGAGGGTGAAAAATTGATTTACACATTCAAAACATGCTTTGAGCACTGTAAAATTGTGATTCCACCAACACTCATGTTACCAGATTCTATTTATATTCATTGAAAAAAGGTAAAAAACGTAAAACATTTAGACTACACTGATATTGGCATGGGGATCGTTGTAGTTAGTCCTCTACAGAATGTCTCTTTTCAAGTCCACGATGGAAATCATGTGAGTGTATCCATGATTTAAACTTGGAAAGTAACAAGTTGTTTTCCTTACCATTACCTTTGTTATGGAAATTAAATATTAACAAAATACATTTTTTGCATTGTTGTGGGTTAAGTGAGTAAACCATGTCTATTCCATAAGGGCTATAATGACATGAACACATATGTATGAAAGAGTTTGTTGTAGTTCATGTGCAAGCAAAGGATGGTTCTAGGTCCTCTCCTACTTCTATTGAGCATCACCATTACTCACAAGAATGACGACAACACTGACATGGGTCATGTGGTTGGTTGCAACATAACATGTGGCCACAAATTCCATGACTAAGAGGCACTACCACAAGCAATGGATCCACGTTAAATTGTCATTGAATGCCCTGCAATGTAAACACAATTATGCCTATTTGAGGAGGAAAAAAGAAAATTTCATAAAATGTTGAGAAAGGGAAATTTGGCTTAAGAGTTTGAGGCACAAACCATAGGGACCAAATGTGGTCGTTGAGGCGAAGCTAATGATGGAAGTTCTTGAGGAAAGGCCAATGCCATGATGTAGATTAGTTCTATACATATTTGTATGTGCTTGTGATAATAACCCAATGTGTCCACGATGATTATACCCCCCCAAAAAGGAAGTTGTTATGTCATGTTCAAGGATTGACATAGAGGGAATTGCCACAAATACCCTTGCTTGGTGCAGTTTTGTTTGAATTTATCGATGCATTAGAGTCAATTTACAAATGAAGCCAATAGTACAACATATATTCTAGATCACTAGCCACAAAAACTACAGCAAACCTTTTAACACTTATTTTAAACTCAATTTGAAATTATGCTACACAACATGGCTTTAAACAACAAACACCACAACAAAATATTCATTTCTCACAAGTAACCAACTTCTCTAGCCAGCGTGTATACTCACATATTATGTACTTTAAATTAATTTGTTTTCGTATTTCAATGTTTAAAATTCTAAGTATCGACCAACAATTCTTCTTATCAATGTACTCTTCTTACAATAATCCCGTTATTATCAACATAAAGATAGACCTCCACAATCCAAGACAAGTGAAGCACATAATGGTGGAAGCTACGAAACCCTCAATGTAAGGAATAAGGCATTGTCAATAGTCATGTTTTGTTTACTACTCCTTTATGCACAATCGATGTGATCTAACCCACAGGTGGAGTTTTTGCACCTTGATCTAGAATAATCTAATCTAATCTAATCTAAATGTTCACATGGTTGTCACTTCTTTTTGCATATGATCCAAACTCTTATTGAAGCCTTCTCTAATGCTTTTATAAGATGTAGACTCTTGCTTTGAATTGGAGATGCATGTAAGGTGGTGTTTTTCTTGCGATGTTATTCTTGTTAATGTTTTCACCATTTATCAGTCGAGAGAAGAGAAGGGGAACATGGAATACTAAGAACATGGGTGTTCTTGTTGTGCGAGGACAAATACTGTCTGCATTAGTTACACCATATTCCCCTCTATTGAATAAGGCACTGATTACCTTACACCAATCACTACTCTTTATTACATGCTTTGAAATTTGAGGAAGTTATACTTCCCCTTGCAATGACTTAGTTTCTTCTTTGTTGTCATTTATTAATTGATGTTTTTTTTGTAGTTATTTCTTTTTAAAACTCGCATGCATTTAATTTCTAATTACAGTTTAATCTCTCCTAGGCTAGGTTGAAATTCAATAGTTCCTTTTCTATGGCACCATTGAAAATTTTCAAATCAACATCCCTAGAAAAATGTGTGTAATATTATGCATCCATTGATCGAGATATTCCTTGTCGTATTTAATCAATGTGTTTTATATGTTTGTATTGTGTCTTTCTTGCTTTCGATTTCTTGCCTTCATTTTTTTGTATTTCAAGAAACAATTTTTTTTTTGTAATTCAAGAAACAAAGAGATTTTGTAAAGGTTCACCCCTCCAACCATCTTACTTTTTTCTAAAAGCAAAAATTAAAATTATATTTTGTTGGATCCATTAATCACTTATTTTTATTTAACAAATGTCTAACAAAAAATATTAAACTTATTTTTCTTTAACAAATACCTAAAAAAAATATTAATCTTTTAATAAATATCTAAAAAAATATTAACCTAACAAAATTTTTCAAGTAGATTAGTGATTTTTCAGCTTTTACATTTCTCATTATTCGAATTTCCAGTAAAATTTATAAATAAAATATTTCAATGTCCCACTTTTCACATATAAAAGGGAAATCGCTAGTTTTATATATATTTATATTTACAAAATAAATTGGAGGGAGAATAGATTCCGACATTGACAATGACACATCTGTCAGCCGTCGAAATTCTTTCACGCTAACCGAGTGAGGGTTAAATTATTATTATTTCTGAACCTAAAAGTAAATGCAAAGCACAGGATTTCTTCATGTTCGGTGTGGCGATTTAGGAAAGTGTAATGAAATACACTGTTATCCCTGTAGGTTGTAACCCACATGTATGAATGGAAGACAAAGTTTCCTCTTCTGGATGCTCTTGCTTTATCACTCCAATGGCAACGGTTGCTTTTAGATTGACATTGATGGATTTGTTGGGATGGAGTCAAAGTAATTACGTTTTATCATTAAATTGTTTAATAATATAAGAATACATTTTTGTCAATAAAAGTTGAAAGATACCAAAATAATCGTTTGATATTAGATGAGAAAAGAGAAGGCACATACATGCAAATGTCAAAGAGAAGAGTCAAGGCATAAATAGATGTAGTTTTTTTTAAAGAATGACTGAGTTCGTAAGCATGCAATTTTTAGTTTTTTTCAAAGAAAGAATGACATTATTTAAAGTTGGCTATTTTAAAGTTTGCTTATTTGTTATCAATAATGGCTCACTAAAGTTACATTGCATGAAGATCCACTTTCATGGCTCATTGAAGTTACATTGCAAGAAGATCCACTCTCATTTATGAGGAGATTAATAGTTTAAGCAAACAGTGGGTGGGTGGTTTATTTTAGAAGATGACGATGATGAGATGATGATTAACGTTTAGTGAGATCAATTGGTCTATAGAACCTTAAGAAGGTAAGAGATTACTTCATTTTTTTTTAAATTGTATTTCTATGCTAAAAAAACATTGAGAGAAGTCAACCATGATCACCATAGTTTTGATGACTTAGGAGGTTAGGAAAGTCTATAATGTGGCAAATATTTTTAAATTGGGATCTAATATGGGTATAGACAAGGTGTTTTGGGAGTTGTCCAAAGCCCAGTTTCACTATGTAGCTTGTGAGAGTTTGTTTTTTATTTTAGCAATGTTGATTTTCTTCTTTGCACATTTCAAATCTGACAGGCAATTTTGATCTTCTAAATTAGGGTTGACCACCTCCTAGGTAATTTTGATCTTTTAAATTAGGGTTGACCACCTTCTAAATTAGGGTTGACGACCTCCTTGTAGTATCTTAATTTCCTTTTATCCACTAATTATTTATCACACCACATATTCTCCTTAAATTTAGAAGTGATAATATTTGTAATATTGATTTTGTAATTTTGGAAATAAACTGGGTATGGAGTTTTTGAAACGTCCAACATTTCGAATGGACACTCCACCCATCATCAGAGACTCACATTATGAGGAATTGTGAAAATATGCATACTTTAATTTGTAATATTATCGATATTCTCCATGATAGCTTCTTCATGTATTCCCCAATGATTTAGCCAAGATTTGACATCTTTATCCCATCCTCGCTTGAGTTGCTGGTGGTTTTGGCTAGAGTTTGAAGCAATTTTGGGGAGCTTCTTGTGATGCATGTTGTTTATCTTGTTTTTATACATTAGGTATCTATTCATAGGAATGTTCTCAATGGAGGAAATGTTTGCTTCTATAAGGAGGATAGGATAGGGTGTATTGGTCTTAATTTTGAGATTATAAGTTATAAAATTCTTTTGGATATGTTCTATCTTTCTCCAAGATTCTCTAGATATACTGCAACCCCAAACTTCACATCCACATAAGATAACTGGAGTGATGAGAGTGTGAAAGAGGAGTTTCTCTTTATCGCAAAGCCAAATGTATGTTGATTTACAATTGTTTTTAAGCCCATAATAATCTTTCCACCCTCTGTTTATCCCTTTTTCAACTTTATAGTTCCAATTGAGCTTGTGGTGGATATCGATTCCAATATACTTGTATGAAGGAACTTCCTCCAAGTTATTGTTGTCATAAACAAAAGTATCGTAGGTGATCCTTTTGGATTTAATTATCATAACCTTTGTTTTGTCAATGTTCACAGTCAAGCCCATGCTGGAGAAGAAGTCCTTCAGGGTTATTAGTTGCTTACCTAGGTCATAGTGACTCTTTGCCATAAGAATAATATTATCAGCATAAATGAGGAGGATGATGACTATACTAGCTAAAGTCGGGCCAACACAACCTACATCATCCAAACAATCTTCTAAATTATCAATATAGATGCCAAAGTAGGGGATAGGGGAAAACCTTTCTTGACTCCTATATTATAGTTAATTTGTTTCGACCAACCCTCAGTGTCCCTAAACATGGCAATAACTTTCTCATTTAGACTTACTGCAACAACTATTAACTCAAAAGGGACTTTCATCTCTTCTAACCTATTCTAGAGGTTAGTCCTGGGCATAATGTCAAAATCTTTTCTTAAATCAACGAAACAACAAAGGAGATTAGTTTTATCATTAGACACTCCTCTGCAATGATCCTAAATGTAACAAGGTGGTCCACAGTGGAACGATAGCCTCTAAACTCATATGGGCTTCTAGCTCTTTTTCCATGTCTTTCTAGCCATGTGTCGATCTTATTTTCCAAAATACTTCTGTATAGCTTAGCTCAAGTGGGGCTAATCGTAATGGTCCGATAATTAGAGAGATTGGTTTTATCCCCACTTTTAAAAATAGGTACAATGAGGCTTTGAGTCTAAGGTTTTGGGAAGCTTTGTTGGATAACTAAATTGAAGAGCTTATGTATGTGAGGGATAAGAAAATGTCCCCCAATTTTTAATATTTCATCTTGGTAACCTTTGATGTCCTTAGCTTTTTATTTTAAGAGCCTCTTAACCCCAAACTCAATATCTTCTATAGAAAACACTTCATCCTTTGTAGAGCTGTTCGACATGTTTTCCATGACATTAGGGGATTCATACAGATTTTTAAGGTAGAAATTCCAATCCTTCAAGGGAATCTTATTATTTTCTTTATTTTTATGAGTTAGAATTTTCCTCTAGAGTTTCTTAGGATCTTCTTAAATAGGTGCAAAATCTTTTCTTGCTTTATGTTTACATAGTCTTTTTTTCATTTAATTAAGGTTTTGTATCTATTTATCTTATCATATTTTAAAGATGCATTGGAAGCATCCCTAATGGATTTTTGATGCAGGAGCATAGGCTCAGGGAAAATGAGTTCATTCATGACTTGATCAAGGTCAAGAAAATCAGAGAAGACCTAGAGTCTCACATAAATGTAATTTCTTTATTTTCATTTAAGAATTGAAAAATGGATAAGGATTCTAGATCCTTTCCACTTGTAAAAGATGAGTTAGGTTTTGTTAATGGTTAGTGAGTCAGTGATGACTCGTAGGGGTCGGTTGAGTTTGTTAAGGACTCTGTTCATTAATCATAGGATCACGAGGAAGCGAAACCTTGTAAATATAAATACAAGTTTTGGTTGATGATTAAATAGCTTAACCTAGTTTAATCTAGCTGAGTCTAGATGAGGGTTAGCTCTCCGCAGGCTTCGAGGAAGAAGCTTAGATGTAGATGAAAAGGAGAAGCTTGGAATCTAATTCTAGGAGCATGCGCAGAGATACATATCTGTTTTGTAAACTATCTATGGGTGAATTCAAGTTTGTAAAGAAGGTTTTTATTACTCTGTTGAATTCAATTTTAGTATTGCAATCATTGATATAATAAGTGATATTATTACTCTGTGTATATTGTGATATTTCTGTTATTATTGATTGAGTGAGATTGATTCATTGATCAATCTGAAGGTAAGAGTTAAGTCGATTTCCAAAGAATTATAAGTTCCAGAAAACGTTACAGTGGAGGAAAATCCAATTCATATGTGTATTATGTACATATTATGGCTAAGCGGAGATAATATATATATGAATCGTCCAGAGAGTATCGATTCTATGGAGTATTAAAATGCATGGTGAAATTATCATCATCGTTACAGAAGGGAAGCCCAATACGCATGCACAGCCAGTAAGCATCACATATATGCGTAACATTCAGATCGGAGATGGTGAATAGAACAGAGATCGATGAATGGAGCATGTATGGTTCCGATTACATAAGAGATTGACGGCCAGGATGAAAACGGAGGTCGGCAGGCAAGAGATAAACGGTTTGGATCAAAACGGAGAATGGAGGGTTCAAACCCTGAGGCACCTTGGTGATTTCCGGTGGAGGATACGTGTCGTGTAGTGTATGGGAGCGGAAATCTAAAGGAAGGTACAATTTGTACTTTTTTGTGATTTTTCGTTGGGACCCTTTGGTCATATTTGAAATTCGTGTGGTGTTAAAAATGTGAACGAAAAGTTCTTCCCGCCGGTGCTTAAGTAGAGTTGGGAGCTAATGAAAAGAGGAAGCATTTAATCCGATAGATTAAGAGGAGATCTGCCAAAAGGAAACGAATTGCCAAATTCAGTGACAGAATACTACTTTTAGTTCTGTCAAAGAATGACGAAGACCATATGCAAGAAAGATACCAGTACAGTAAATGATACGTAAAAGCGAAGATTTGCTTGACATAGCGGTGATTTACTGCATTATTAATTTTCTGGCAATTTTACATTCATTATTGTACCAAGGGTTAGTTGTACCACTTTTTTTTTTTTTTTGTTTTATTTTTTGCATTTGATTCAATGCATGTATTCTAACTTGTTTTCTTTGTCGTTTTCTTACATCTTCAATATTGTTATTATACGATATGGGATTTAAATCATTAGTTAAGTCTTTTAAGAAAAGATCGATTTTTTGTTTGTGAAAAAGTAAGTGCTTTTGGTTGTCAAAGTGCTCCTCTATAATTTTTTTGTGCATGGAAAAGTTAAGAGTTAGGTTTAGAGGTTTGTGATCATAGTTAGGTGTGTGGTCATCTAAAAGATAACATTTTACTATTTGGTTGTATATGAGGATATCAATATTACATAATCAACAACATTACTACTTAACCCATGGATACAAGTCCTCTTATTAGAATTTTTTCACTTCTTTTGAGCCGGTACCAAATTATTAAATCTTGAGAACTACGAAGCGTGATTAACTCAGTACCAAATAAATTCTTGATTAGGTCTTTAGAGTTTCTTTTATAACTATTAGCTAAGACAAGATCCTCATCTATAGCTAAGACAAGGTCCTCATCTAGCCAAATAGGATTAGGGTTGCAGTCATTGCTTAAAATAATAGCTTGATTGGTTGCAATTCTAGCATTAAAGTCTCCTAACATGAGGATACTACCTTCATTTTTCATATTGTAGATATATTTCTCTAATATTTTGTAGGGACAATTCTTATCTAGATTGTTTTTAATATAAAAAGTAGAGTTAATAAGTGTGACATAACATATTACTATATAAATCTTCTTAGCGTTAATATATCAGATATGTCCATCCATATATGTAATGATTGAGAGGATCTTTCTTATGAAGTCGGATGTGAGGAGGGATGTTTGTTTTTATGTAACATGTTATGCCTCTAATCCCTCTATGGGAGGACTTCTTGTTCCATGTGGACCACAAAAAATCCTTCGATATTAGGGACCTTACATTCTTCATGCTCCCAAGTTTCAACCAAGAGAATAATGTGAATGTCACTCGAGATCAAACTTAGTATAGGTCGTTTACTCCATGGAAAACCATGGCAGTTCCAAAAGAGGACATGGAGCATCCCAAATTGCTATTTATCGTTGTCATTTTGGTCTATATCCCTAATAATAGTTTTTCAGTTCACAATTATTGTCAATTTTCCTTCTTTTCTGGCTTCCTTTACATTTTGAACCTCCTTCCTTAATTTAGCTTGATCTTTTGGAATGAGGTTTTCATTTGTAAATATTCCAGACCCTTTTAAGCTCAGAGTTTTACTAAGTATGTCATATTTATGGGAATTAGAGTTTACCATAACCCAAATCAACCTATCTTTATGTTCAATTTTTTTCCAACCTTTTTGCTTCTATAAGGCCAATTGTTTCAATTTGTGATTTATTTTTAATTCCTCCTTGATTATTGCTAATGTGTCCTCATATTTTTTTTCTTTTATATAAAAAATAATGAGGTTCAAGGATATTTTTTTAGGCTCATGCTCTAACTCTATGAGCTTATTCATTTCCTCTTTGATAGGTTTGATATCCAATTTGTGTTCCATGCTATTTAGGGCCAAATTTTTAATTAGCTTGTTTTCTAACCTTAATTTTTCCCCTAAGATTGCTATTTTCATCCACCTCTTCTTGCTTCGTTGATTTTTTTTGTTCTTGCATGATTTCTTCTATTTCTTGTAATCTAGACTCCATTTTGTGTAGTTGAGTCTGGCACCCTAATAGTTTATTGTGCATCTGTCTCTGAATATTATCTTCAAAGGATCTAAATTTATTATCAAGCATTGTTAGTAACTCACTTCAAATCATTGCTACTAATTCATTTTGAAGTTTGGCTTCTCTCTCTTCTCTACTTTTTCTATTGATTCTATAGATTCATGCAAAAAAAATTCTATTGATTCTAAATATTCATGCAAACTATATAGGGTTATTTTGTTAGGCCTTCCTCTATTACAGATAGGTATCAACTTTGAATTACTTTTATTGAAAAAATAAAAATAAGTAAGAAATGTGTGCACCTGATTCACAGAAGGGTTTGAATAGTTACTTTTATTGAAGGATTTACCACAAACCAGATTCACTTTAGACTCGGACCACAAAAATAATATTCACCACCTTAGAGATAACATTCACAGTATATATAATATTCAAATATATTAACCACATCAATTCACCCCAAAAATAATATTCAAATATATTCACCGCATCAATTCACCACAGAGATAATATTCACCACCATATGCATTCACCACAGATATAATATTCACAACAATATGTATACATCTCATAAATATATTCACCACCATATGTATTCACCTTAGAGATAAATCTATCAAAATTGTATGTTTAGAGTCAGTGAATCCACTTTTATTATTCTTCATTATTTTAATAAATAATCGAGCTTACTTAGGAAAAAATGAAACTACATAAAAGTATACTTACAATTAAGTATACTTACAATTGTTAGTTTTTTTTATCAACGTGAATTGTTCTTTTACAAATTCAAAATTAATAAATCACAAATAGATAAATTACACTAAATGGTAAAGGGTTGGGTAAAATCAAGATAATAAACATTAGTCTTGAAGAGGAGGATTCCTTTAGTATTATTTTTCACTAAATTAATGATCAAAAAACTTATTTGCTAAGTCAGTCAAAGGATAAGAAATGATATTATGGACAAAATATTCTTTGAAAGACTTAACAAATTCATATTTGATTCTAGTACATAAAACGTATGTTGATGTTGTCATAAATGATTCAAATATTGAAAGTGTTTTGAAAATGTTAGCAATTTAAAACTCATGTTGTGATAAATGATTCCAATATTGGAAGTGTTTTATAAATGTTAGTAATTTTAATATTGTATAATATGAAGTTTGTATTTTTTACATTATATCTATATTTTCTTTATTATTTATAATATGCTATGAATATTAAAATAATAAAATATTTATTTTATAATGAATTAAAAATAGTGATTTAAAAAAAAAAAAAACATGAAAAGAGTTTTATACAAAGTTTTAGAAATGCTTACCAACCACCATATTCATCAAATCTTAAAATATCCATATTCATCAAAGATTAAAATATTGCAAGAACATTCAAAGAGGGCATCACTCAAAATTGAAAGTTTCCATAATAGGAAAATTCAAAGATCATAGGGCATCACTCAAAATTAAAAGTTTCCATAATAAATTTTGAATGTAGTTTTTACTTGATTTTGGGGTTATATTATTTTTAAAAATGACACATTTTGTAAGCATGTCTAACATCCCGCACTTGTGAGTATATGTTATTGACTTATTCTTGCATCAAATCATTTATCGAATTATATGTTAATAATATAATATAAGCGAACTGAGGAACCTGATTTTGTATATGTAATTATGCAGATCATTAATATAATATATGAACATTGTTGCATGCTAACCGACCATGAAGACAGAGTGATGGGGGACTAAGCTTCCACAGAATGGGTAAGGGAAAAAGGGGCTGAAAGGTTGGAAGAAGGGCTAAGCTTGAGGGCTTAAGTCCTTGAATAATAATTTATTATTATTCCAAAGCTATGTGAAAAACATGTTATTTTTATCCTAAGTTCTTGGAAAAGGAAACACATACTTGATGGAGTGCATGCAACTTCATGGGCAACATGTGTCGGCCTAGGCACATGCAATTTAACCCAAGAATTGAGCTTTGATGGGGGTTCATCCTCCATTATTGCATCCGTTGTCTGAACCGTGTTACCTTTGCGTCTGATTGTTGCATACCTCACACAACTCTGAAACTTGAAACCATGATACCTCTGTGATTGAATGGTGTATTCCCGTGAATTCTACACAGTCTTTGCATTTGGTCTCCATCATCGACCTCTACATAATTTACTTGTCACGTACCCTGAAAACCAGTGGCAAACCCCGTGGATTGAGTTGTGTCTCCTGTGTCTCCTATGAACCCGGTTTATCCACACTGCAAATTCAAGTTCGTGTTTACTTGTTTGGGTTGCTGTCTTCTGAGAAACCTAAGCATACCGTAATTGTCTATGTCATGTGTGTTATAACTGTGGGTTGTTGTGGCCACGTAGTCCCTTGGCTGAGTGTGATTAGCTACCGTCATATGTTCCTTGTTGAGCCATACTGTTGTCCTCCTTGTGATGGAATGGAGTTGAAGAAGCAGGCTGTCAAGCTTGTGTGCAACACTCTCTCGAGGTGAGAGAGGTGGTTGTGGTTGAAGAAGCAGGTTGTCAGGCTTGTGAGCGACTCTCTACAGGTGAGAGAGTGCGTGAAGGAAGTAAGAACTCCTGGAAGGGGNGGCAAGGGAGGTTTAGCAGCCGAAGGACTGTCCGAGTGACAGTGAAGGTGTATACTCCTAGGATGGGACAAGCATGTGGGAATGAGAGTCTGTGAGAAGTGGGCATAAGTGGCTCCTGGGAGAGAATCCATCCTCATAAACTGTGTGTCTTCCGGTTGACCTTGCCTAGCCTAGGATTCCCTTGCCCGGTGGAGCTTAGTCCTAGCTCGTGAGCGACTCTCTCTAGGTGAGAGAGTGCGTGAAGGAAGTAAGAACTCCTGGAAGGGGTCCTATAGCTGCCACAGAGCTCGGAGAATTTAGGTCCGTCTGTTTCTGAAGCCCAAGGCAAGGGAGGTTTAGCAGCCGAAGGACTGTCCGAGTGACAGTGAAGGTGTATACTCCTAGGATGGGACAAGCATGTGGGAATGAGAGTCTGTGAGAAGTGGGCATAAGTGGCTTCTGGGAGAGAATCCATCCTCATAAACTATGTGTCTTCCGGTTGACCTTGCCTAGCCTAGGATTCCCTTGCCCGGTGGAGCTTAGTCCTAGCTCGGGGGTGACCTACTCCTGAGAGTGATGAGTACTGCGGTCTAAGGCTGGGAGGTTCGTGGAAGGTCTGCATGCAGTTGGTGGTGTTATGCCAATTTAAAAGATAAACATTAATTATGTACTTAATTTATATGTGATGCATGTCTATGTCTTGAAATGTATCATGTATTCCGTTGCAAGTTTGAATTGTTGTTAATTTTGTTTAAGTCTGTATGACAACAGTAATCCATGTTAAATATGTTAATTTGATTTAATGCATATTCTTTATAAATATATGTATATATATAAATTCCCCATAGTAGCATTGCCCGACAGTGAGGATGATGGTCGGGGACATTACAATATGGTATCAGAGCCATGGTTTCAATGCTGAGCCTGGATGGGATGGATAGTGGTCTTCAAACCCAAGGTTTTGAGTGGAAATGGTGTTAAGATGGAACCAATTTCAAACCTTAGAATGTTTCTGAGTGCCAAGGGGTTACTTGGTTGTGTTATGAAGCTCAAGAGGAGTAGCAATAGAATAAAACCGCATCCATCGTGGTATTTGACCACAGAGAGAGAGCGCTCAACACTTGGGGTGTTGGAGTCGTAGGATCTGTTTGGGAAAAAAGAGATTCCTTTACGACTGTCAGATTCAGAGAAGGTGCAGGAAGGTTATCCTAGAAACCTTTCAGAGTTCAGCAATCAGGAGACGTGGAATGCGCTGAGGCACAAACTCCTGAAGTCCCAAAGTAGATCGCAATCGTCCGATTGAGAAGGACACGCGTCGGTAGATCGTGAACTTCAGGAGAAATCACTCCGGACAAAAATGAGCGTAGAGGAGTTGAAACTCCCAAAGGCCAAAGAGTTGAAGTGGTGAGTCATGATGATGTCACCTAGAGGTGACACAGACACATGAGATGTGTGCCACGTGTTAGTGGGTTTAGAACTCGTGGATGATTGAAATGGAATTTGGAACGTGACGAGTGTCACCCATCTGAATGGGCCACGTATCAGTCGCTAGTATTCTGCCATGTGGCATCCTATGTGAGCAGGGTTAGTGGGGCTCAAGGTTACGTAACGTAGTTAAATGTCGGAGGACCCACAATGGCATTGATCATGATGCATCAATATCAACGGCCAGAAGGCATTGCGGGGACCCAAGTTGCATGGAAGCTAATTCTCCAAGGCGGTCCCGCAATCCAAACCATGGTTTCACCAAGGGGTTACGTGTCAGTGTCAGGAGAATTGCGGGATGAAAGGAGGGTTACTCCAAACCACCATTGCATGTCCCTGCAATTGGAAAATGTTAAGTGATGTGACGTAATAACGTCACCTAAGGTGACGTGGGAGTGTTCAAAGATTAATGGTTCGGGGTGTGCGGATGTGAAATCTTTCGAAGTCCCAAAGTCTCGAAACTCAGACGCCTGAGGTTCCACAATGAGTGTCAGCCATTGGATGTTGGGTAGACGTGAATGGTTGATCCTCCCTACTGTGTGAGTTCCGTAACTCGGAACTCTGAGTGATCGTTCTGTTATGCTTGGAAAGTTTCCAAGGTCGAAGGCCCGAGTACGCGCTTATTGATCTAGTGCTTGGTCACGACCCATGGTCGCGTGGGTTGGGGAATGAGAGAAAGGGGCTAGTGCCCAAAAATTTAGCAGAGCAGAGCTCCGAAAGAAGACATCTGCGGGGATTCTTGATTGAACGAGAATCACAGAAAATGAAAACTGAATGTTTTCTTGAATCAGATTTTTTTATGAATGCTGTGGGATTTGTTAAGGAATGATGACCTCACAAATTCTGGTTGTCTACACATTATGTTTGCAGAAGTTTAATGAGTGCCATAACCAAATAGAATTTCCACTGAGTGCAAAATAAATGGAAGAGACACATAATGCTTCCAGTTTAGAGAATGAAGCAAAAGGAATGGATGTTCATTTGGGATTTGAAGGGTCGAACTCCAAAGGGCATGGAGAAGAGATAGATAAGGAATGGAATATGATGAAAATCATCGAAATATTGCAGAAAGATGCTCAAACACATCAAACAGATAGCAGAAAGCTCATGAAAGCTAAGGAACAACAAGGATAATTCAACTTAAAGTTGATGAAGAGTCTGGAGAGAAGAGAAAATAAGTTGGACAAGGAGAGAGACTCGAGCAAAACAGGGAGTCACCAGACTTCTGAGGGAAGAAGATCAAGGAGTGTTGGTAGACACCATCATCACTCCCAAGGTCCCTCCAAGAGGAGGGCACATAGTAGTTCAAGCCCATATCCTACTAGAAATCACAAGAGATCCAGAGTATATGAACTGAAGGGAGAAATGAACAAGATTAAGCCTCCTATGTTTGATGGAGAACATAAGAAGGAGGAAGATGATGAGACATGGTTGCTTGGCATGAGGAAATATTTTCAACTGCAGAATTATTCCTCTCATGCGGAAGGAGGAATTGTGATGTATCAACTGAAAGGAAAAAGCATCCATGTGGTGGGATCAACTTGTGCAGGTGCAACACATTAGAGAGAATTCAAGAGGTATTTCGAGAAGAAATACTTGACTAAAAGATACTACGACAGAAAGATGAAAGAGTTTTTTGAAGTCAAGCTGGGTAGCATGACCATTGATGAATATGAACGAAGATTTTTGGAATTGCTAAAGTATGTTACGTTCATTAAGGATGAGACTGTCAAGATTCAAAGGTATCTAAGTGGATTGCTACCTTCCATTGGGGACAATATCCAGTATGATGACCCAAAAACTATGGAAGAAACGATAAAAAGAGTGAAATGCTTATATGAGCAGCAAAGAGAGAAGCCTACTTTCCAGAAGGCTTGGGAAGACAAGAAGAAATTAAAGATGGATCAGGGGAAGAAGGGAACTAAGCCACCCTTTTTCAGAAACAGTCCTCAGGGACAATCATCTTTTAGAGATCCAGGAAGGCTGAAGTGGGTGGGAAAATTCCAAGGACGCCACCTATGGAATGTAGGGGTTGTAAAGGGAACCATAGGTACAAATATTGCCCCCATAGAAACAATAAAGTGAGAGCTATCCACAATGTTCAGTGGGATGAAATAGTGGAGGACATGGGCAGTAGAATGCCAAGGATCTACGCAGCCCTGGAAAACAAGCAAGTTGAATATCAGTCGCACATGATTGAAGTAGAAGGTATGATCAACAACCATGCATTTACTATTTTAATTGATTTAGGGGCTAGCCATAGTTATATATATCCTAGAGTGGTGGAAAGTTTGCAATTGTCGAGAAGCAAACATGAAAAGTCTTGGTTAGTGCAGTTGGCTACAGGAACCAAGAGAAAAGTCACTGAGTTAGTTAAGTCCTGTCTTGTGGACATGAATGGATTGAGCACAAAGGCCGAATTGAACATTCTTCATTTAGGTTCTTATGACTGTCTAATTGGGATGGATTGGTTGGACCATCACCATGCCATCTTGGACTGTCGTAATAAGGCATTCACTTGCCTGGATGAGGAAGGAAATTGGAAAACAGTCCAAGTAATTCCCAGAGTTGTTGCTATCAGAGAAATCTCAGCAATGCAGCTTAAGAAGTGCTACAGAAAAGGCTATCAATTATTTGCAGCCCATGTGGAGGAAACACCTAAGGATAAGGTGTCAAAGATTGAATATCATGCGATACTAAAGGAGTTTGAATATGTATTCCAGGAGATACCCGGACTAACTCTGAAAAGAGATATTGAATTCTTTGTAAACTTGATTCCTGGAGAAGCTCCAGTGTCAAAAGCTTCTTACAGAATGAGTATGCCAGAGCTGAAAGAGTTGCAATTGCAGCTTGAAGAGATTCTAAAGAAGGGGTATATATGCCCAAGTGTGTCACCTTGGGGTGACCCGGTCCTGTTCGTGAAAAAGAAATATGGGACACTGAGATTGTGTATAGATTTCAGACAATTGAACAAAGTAACTGTAAAGAACAAATATCCTCTGCCAATGATTGATGACCTCTTCGATCAGTTGAAGGATGCAAAGATATTTTTGAAGATATACCTTAGGTCGAGATATCACCAGGTAAGGATAAAGGATGAGGACATAAGGAAGACCACCTTTAGAACAAGGTATGGTCATTATAAATTCACGGTGGTGCCATTTGGGTTGTCAAATGCACCCACTGTTTTTATGTGCTTAATGAATGGTGTATTCAAGGACTATCTGGACAAGTTTGTCATAGTCTTTTTGGATGACATTATGGTGTATTCCAAGTCAGGGGAAGAGCATGAAAAAAAATATGAGGATGGTGTTGCAGGTTCTAAGAGAGCACCAACTGTATGCAAAGTTGAGAAAATGCTTGTTTTATCAGGAGCAGGTCCATTACTTGGGGCATATTATTTCGAAGGATGGGATAGTTGTATATCCTAAGAAGATTGATGCTATCAGAGAATGGTCAGCATCGAATAATGTGACATAAATAAAATCCTTTATGGGTCTAGTTGGTTATTATAGAAGGTTTATCGCATGGTTCTCGAGGATAGCTCACCCTATCACTTCCTTGCAAAGGAAGGAGAAGAAATTTAAGTGGACATAGGATTGTGAGAGAAGCTTCCAGCAATTGAAGCAATTGTTAACCAGTGCTCCAATCCTGAGGATTGTAGATCCGAATGAAGACTTTGTAGTGTGTACAGATGCATGCAGAGAAATATTGGGAGGATTCCTCAGTCAGAATGGATTCGTAATTTGTTATGAATCCAGAAAGTTGAAAGAGAACGAAAGGAACAATGCAACTCATGATTTGGAGTTGGCATACATAGTACACACTCTAAATAAATGGAGGAATTACCTCATGGTAAGGAGGTTCGAACTGAGGACAGACCATAATGGTTTGAAGTATTTGTTTGATCAACCAACCTTGAACGCTAAATAGAGTAGTTGGTTGGAGTTTCTCTGTGAGTATGACTTTGATATCAATCATATCAAAGGAAATGAAAACAAAGTGGTTGATTCACTCAGTAGGAGAGTGCATGAATTGCATGCTACAACCATTAGCATGTATCGAACTGATATTAAAAGAAGAATTTCGGAGGTTGCAAATACAGATTTGCAGTACAGAGATTTGGTAGCAAAGCTACAACAAGATAAGATGCCACAAGAAGTGGAGAATTATAAATTGGAAAGTGATGGAATACTTCTATACAAGAACAAACTTTATGTACCTAATGTCCAGGACTTGAAACTTATGATTTTGAATGAAATGCATAATGTGCCTTATGTTGGGCACCCTGGATATCAGAAAATTGTGGCAGTAGTCAAGAGCCATTACTTTTGGCCAAGTATGAAGAAAAAGATTGTTGAATACATCGCCAGATGTATGGAGTGTCAGAAGTTTAAAGCTGAGCACATGCACCCAATAGGGTTGTTGTAGCCTTTACCCATTCCTGAGTGGAAATGAGAAGTGGTGACAATGGATTTAATCAAGGGATTGCCCAGAACATGCAAGCAACATGATTAAATCATGGTGGTAGTGGACAAGCTTACGAAAGCTACCCATTTCATTGTGTTAAGACTACTCACAAGGCAACAGATGTTGTCGACATTTTTATGAGGAAAATAGCATGATTTCATGGTATTCCCAAGACAATTGTGTTTGACAGGGACCCAAAATTCACCTCAAAGTTATGGAAGGGGTTGTTCAAAGGATTTGGAACGAATCTAAACTTTAGCACAACCTATCATCCTGAGTCAGATGGGAAGACATAGTGGGTGAATCGAGTGATATAAGACATACTAAGGATGTATGTGATGGAAAAACCATCGAAATGAGAAGACTACCTACACTTGGTAGAATTCACCTACAATAAGGGGTATCAAGCATCGTTGAAGATGATCCCATTTAAAGCACTTTATGGCAGAAAGTGAAATACTTTAGTAAGCTAGGATAATCCAGCTGATAGGGCAGTAGTTGGGTAGAGTTTCTCAAGGAAATGGAAGAACAAATGCTAAAAATTAAAAAGAATTTGAAAGTTGCCCAAGACACGAAGAAAAGTAATGCTGATAAAAACAGAACCCATAGAGAATTTAAAGTGGGTGAACATGTTTTCCTGAAAGTAAAAGCCAATAGAAGTTCCATGAAACTGGGAAGTTGCTCCAAGTTGGCAGCCATATTTTGTGGGCCAATTGAAATCCTAGAAAGGATTGGGCCAGTTGCATATATGCTTGCATTACCTGCATCCATGACTGTACATAATGTATTTCATGTTTCATTGCTTAAGAAATATATCCCTAATGCTAATCATGTTATCGATTGGAATTTGATTCAGGTGGAGCAAGAAGGTGTCTTGCAAGTGCATCTGGTGCGCATATTGGACCGAAAAAGCAAACAACTCCGGTATCGATCCATAAGGATTGTAAAGGTCCAGTGGACTTGGTACGGTCCTGAGGACGTGACATGGGAGCATGAGGATTCTATGTGGGCAGAATACCTGCATTGTTTTGAATATTTTGAAAATCTTGTTGATGCTGTGTAAAGAGTTCCACTGAGGATAGTGCAAAAATAAGGGGAGGGGATTGTAATATCCTCCAGTACTGCCCCAGATATATTATGAATTGTAATCATGTTTTGTAGGATAGTGAGCCGAGTATTGATAAGTTGGTGGGCTTATGTGTTTATTAGGCCGGGGAGCCTAAGTGTTAAGGCCAGGAGCCTGATTTTGTATATGTAATTATGTATATCAATGAACATTGCTGCGTGCCGACCGACCACGAAGAAAGAGTGATGGGGGACTAAGCTTCCACAAAATGGGTAAGGGAAAAGGGATTGAAAGGTTGGAAGAGGGGCTAATATTGAGGGCTTAAGTCCTTGAATAATAATTTATTATTATTCCAAAGCTATGTGAAAAACATGTTATTTTTATCCTAAGTTCATGGAAAAGAAAACACATACTTGTTGGAGTACATGCAACTTCATGGGAGACATGTGTTGGCCCAGGCACATGTAATTTAACCCAAGAATCGAGTTGTGATGGGGGTTCGTCCTCCATTCTTGCGTCCGCTATCTGAACCATGTTACCTCTGTGTCTGATCGCTGCATACCTCACACAACTCTAAAACCTGAAACTGTGAGACCTCTGTGATCGACTGGTGTATTCTCGTGAATTTCGTTCAGTCTCTACGTTTGGTCTCCATCATCAAACTCTGCATAATTTCCTTGTCACGCACCCTAAAAACCAATGGAAAACCCCATGGACTGAGCTGTGTCTCCTGTGTGTCCTGTGAACCCGGTTTATCCAAACTGCAAATCTGAGTTCGTGCTTAATTGTTTGGGTTGTTTTCTTCTGAGAAACTTGAGCATACTGTAATTGTCTATGTCGTGTGTGTTATAACTATGGGATGTTGTGGCCATGCAGTGCCTTGGCTGAGTGTGATTGTCTACCGTCATCTGTTCCTTGTTGAGCCATACTGTTGTCCTCCTTGTGCTGGAATAGAGCTGAAGAAGCAGGTTGTCAGGCCTGTGTGCAACACTCTCTCCAGGTGAGAGAGGTGGTTGCGGTTGAAGAAGCAGGTTTCCAGGCTTGTGAGTGACTCTCTCCAGGTGAGAGAGTGCGCAGAGGAAGTGAGAACTCCTGGAAGGGGTCCTATAGCTGCCATAGAGCTCAGAGAATTCTAGTCCAGCCTATTGCTGAATCCCAAGGCAAGGGATGTTTATCAGCCGAAGGATTGTCCAGGTAACACTGAAGGTGTATACTCCTGGGTTGGGACAGGCATGTGGGGAATGAGAGTCTGTGAGCAGTGGGCATAAGTGGCTCCTGGGAGAGAATCCATCCTCATAAACTGTGTGTATTCCTATTGACCTTGCCTAGCCTAGGATTCCCTTTCTCGGTGGAGCTTAGTCCCAGCTCGGGGGTGACCTACTGCTGAGAGTGATGAGTAGTGCGGTCTAAGGTTGGGAGGTTCGTGGAATGTCTACACGCAGTTGGTGGTGTTATGCCAATTTAAAAAATAAGTATTAATTCTGTACTTAATTTATATGTGATGCATGTCTGTGTCTTGAAATGTATCATGTATTCCGTTGCAAGTTTGAATTGTTGTTAATTATGTTTAAGTCATTATGACAACA
>SNQJ01S0043596.1:0-10176 GCA_010110895.2 Picea sitchensis
GTTGTTATTTACTTGGGGTTTCTAATTTTTCTTTAGTGTCGTTGGCACATTCTCAACTTTTCTGGGTGTTTTACTTTTCCCATAAATCATAAATGATGTATATATCGAAAGTTGGGGTTGTCTAGGTGTTCATTAGCTACCCACGATCCATATACACATTTTTGAAATTTCACCCACTATCTATTTCACTTCAAAACATTTTCCTGTATCGTTGATTACCGGACTCAAATTCCAAAACATTTTGAATCACTTTTGGTTGCCAAAATTGCCCCAAAACGTTTTTCTACACAAGTGGTTGTCGAATTTATTTCCCAAACATTTTTTTAAACCGTGGGTTATCAAATTTGTCCTCAGATTTATTTCTTAGTTGTGAGGAACCAAATTCAACTTGTAGGCGGCTTTCCATCATGGTTGGATGCCAAATCCTCCTTTTAATTGTTTTTATTAATAACGACTTGACCTATTATGGATGGGATTTCCATTTCATTGACTTTCCCTTCTCATTCGATCATCAATCACTTTTTTTTGACTAAAATCTTCCCCATTTTGACTGTGTTCTCTTTAAGTCGATTTGGCTTCCTTGGTCGACCCAAATTTGGTCGAATCGAATTGCTTGACTTACCGTGCCTCCAAGATGACTTGTATTCCTTTTGAATTCTTTTCCAACTTGACTTGTACTCCTTCCGACTCATTTCTCTTAATTGAATTCCAGGTAGCGGAAATCATTTGTATTTGGGCCAACCAAATAATTTAAGAAAGAGAAGAAGAAATAATTAATATTAGTGGATGCCAAGGAATAGGTGGATAACACATCAGATCCAAAAGGGAATATTAACTATACTAATCTCTAGAAAGAGGTGGAATTAGTTGGTTGCAATCACAAGGAGGAGAAGGAAATGACTAAACTTTTATGTATTAAAATCCACATGAAGCGAAGCAAGGTGGATTATTTGTTCGATCCTAGTTCACAATCCAAATTGATATATGCACAACTATTTGAGAAACTTGGGATAGAGAATCAATATCATATGTATCCATACCCCATGGGATGGGTAAGGAAATATGTGGAATTGAAAGTGAGAAAACAATGCAAATTTAAGTTTGTCATCAATTAGAACTTTGTTGATGAAGTAGTTGCAGATGTGATTCCTCTAGAAATATGTGGAGTCATCTTGGAAAGTCCATATGTGTACATGAGGGATGCCATTTTCAGAAGGAGAGTGAACCGATATAGGTTAGTCAAGGATGGAAAAAGATTATACCATAAATGCACACTAGGAAAAAGATAATATCACTTTGATCAATGCTCATTAGGAAAGAAGAATTATGGGAAGTACAAAGAAGTTTGTCTTACTATTTCGAAGAGAAGGAAATAATCAAGGAGAAGGGAGAAAGTTGGAGATGAATTCAAACTTGGAAGGATGTAGTGGAGACCAATGTTAAAAACTACAACAACTAATTTAATCCTACAGGGAAGTGTTTCAAGTGTCTCAGGGACTTTCACCCAAGAGAGAGGTTGAACACAAAATTCAGTTTTTTTTAGATTCACCACTTCCTAACATTGGGTTGTATAGGTAGTCTGTCATCGAAGTAGATGAAGTAAAGAATCAACTGTAGTAGTTATTGCATGAGGGAGTCATAAAAACTAGTACATCACCATGTGGTTCACCCATCATCATGGTGCCAAGAAAAAATGGAAGATGGAGAATGTTCATTGACTACCATGACTTGAATAAGATCACCATCAAGAATAGATATCCTTTTCCAAGGATTGGTGACTTGGTGGATCAACTACAACAAGAAAAGTTGTTCACTAAGATGGACCTCAAAATAGGTTATCACCAAGTGAGGATCAAAGAAGAATACATGTGGAAGACAACGTTAGAAATAACATAAGGTTTGTACAAGTGGTTAGTAATGCCTTTTGGATTTTGCAATGCACCTGCAACATTTATGAGACTAATGAATTATGTGCTACGCACCTTCTTTTACTCTTTTGTAATAGTATATTTAGATGACAAACTAATATTTAGAAACACTTGGAAAGAGTACCTCTCACATGTGACATAGGTATTAGGGACCTTGGGGAAGACTCAATTGATTTCCAACTTGAATAAATGCGAGTTTGAAAAGACCTATTTGATATATCTTGGACACATGATTGGAGGATGATAACTAAGAGTAGATCCGAAGAAGATTGCAACCATCACCCAATGGAATATTCCCACTAATATGACAAAGGTTAGGAGTTTCATGGGAACAAATCAATATTTGAGGAAATTCATTGTAAACTTATTTATAGTTGAAGTTCCATTGCATTCCATGAAAACCAAAGGAAAGATATTTCATTGGGGTAAGACACAAAAAATAGAATTTGAAGACTCGAAGAACAAAAACAACGATGCTCTAGTATTATCCATGCCAAATTTACGATGACCTTTTGAGCTAGAGACTGGTGCTAGTGGATATTCATTAGGATCAATACCCATGCAAGGAGGGAGACCTATGTGCTACCATTCATAATTGTTTCATGGAGAAATACTTAATCATCCCATGTATGATAAGGAGATCTTTGTGATTGTACAAGCAACAAAGAAGCGGAAGCATTACATCTTGGTAAAAGAGACTATCATACACATAGATGATTAACCCTTTTATTATATATAGAGTCATAGAAAGATGCAATAGGTGAGGCATTACACGTGGTTAGGTTTCTTGAATTTTATTTATTTATTTATTAAGTACAAGAAATGAGTCACAAATAGATTAATAGACATGCTCTCTCAACCACCATTGAATAAGATCGCAACAATTGGAATGATAATGCAACTTGAGCCTTTCATTCATGAACTTCTAAGTGGATATTATGAGGGAGATGAATATTTTAGAGGAGTCTACAAGTAACTAAAGGGGAGGTTGGTCGTTTCCATGGAAGGAAATGAATACCAACTCCAAGATGGGTTGTTGTATAAAATGGACAAACTGTGCATACCCCAGGACAAAAGAGTTCAATTGATGAGAGAAGCACACACTTCTAGGGTTGCTGGGCATTTTGGCATGAAAAATATAGTGGTGAATTTGCAGGGATATGAGTATTGGATAAATATGCAGGAGAAAGTGGCAAAGTTTGTTAGAGGATGCATTATTTGTAGCACTAGCAAGCCAAGAAACTGAAAACTTGGCTTGTACATTCCATTTCCAGTACCAAACAATCCTTGGGAGAGCATCTCCATGGATTGTTTTTGAGGTTTACCTATGAATAGTAGACGCCACAACTACATGTTCATTGTGGTGGACCATTTCAACAAAATGTGTGTACTCATTCCCTATAAGAAGACAATCTCTGGACAAGAAGCAACTGAACTATTTTTCAGCCATGTTTGGGTACATTTCATATTTCCAACCTCCATCATATCTGATAGGGATAGTAGGTTCTTGGGAAGATTTTAAATAGTGCTTTAGGAAAGAATGGATACCAAGTTGAAGTACTCCACTTCCTTCCATCCTCAAACTGATGGAAAAAATGAGGTAGTAAAAAGGACATTGGTGCAACTATTGAGAGGTTACAAAAACAAACATCCAAAGACTTGGGATGAGCAGATCATATACATTCAACACTCTTACAACATAACACTCCATTATTCCACCAATAAGTCTCCTTTTGAGACTTGTTTTGGTTATTTACCTCCTTCAGCATTGGATATTATTTGTGGGCAACAAAAGGAAGAAACAAGACTACAAGGAGAAGAATAGAAGGCATTCACATTTGTTGACAAGATCATGCATATGCATCTAATGGTTTAGGAGCAACTCAAGAAGAGACAACAATTGTACAAAGACAAGGATGATCAACACAAGGAGGATCATAAGTTTCATGTTTGATACCAAGTGTGGATTTATCTATGTAGGGAACAATTGCAAGGAGCATTAAAGAAACTCAATCCCATTATATATGGAGCATTTGAGATAATTGAACAAGTGAATTAGGATGACTTCAGGATGAAACTTCCACCTTATATGTAAATCATCTCAGTGGTGAATGTGGAAAATTTGAAGTTGTTTGAGTCCTCCATGCTAGATGAGGAGGAATAATATCAATTTTTTCTCATTGTTGAAGACCTTTCACCTCATGGTCTTGAGGAGTTGAAGGAAGACACAATTCTGCAGTGAAAGCAGTGGAAAACTCATAGAGAGAAGCAAGAAATGTGGTAGATTGGCTCAAAGGACAAACCACAAGGAAAGTGAAGTGGTATGAGAGGAACCCAATTGCAAGCAAGTTCCCTCACCCTCATCTATCCTTGGTATATTTTCGAGAACACAATCATCCCAATGGGGAGGTGTGATCCTAATCGGACCCATAAAAAACAATTGGTTATTGGCACATGCTCTAAGATGATCATCACATGTAGATTTTGAGGCTATGGACTAAGAAGGAGATAGACTTGTTGGATTTAAGGGCCCCATGCCATCATGATTGATGTCCAATTTTTGTATGCAATATATGTAAATTTATGTAGTATATTGGTGTATGTGAATAAATAATGAGATGTTTATGAGATCTTTTCCACGTGGGATAAAATACAAACAAAAAAGGAAAAGAAGGAGAAAATAAATTGGAGAGAAGCTAAAGCATTTGGCGATTCCTGACCTTCCAGTTATCCTCTCGGTCGAATCAATCCTATATATTATGTTCCCCACAATGAGAAAATGGTTCTTTGACTATGAATGATGTAGAGATGTTTCCCAGATGTCACTGAGGGGCATAGAGATGTACTAGAGAGACTGCAAGTTTCCCATTTTTGAATAATAAAGAGCTTGGTCAAAGCCAAAATAATGTTTGTTTTCCCATTTGGGTTTCCAGGGTAAATTATGAGTTTAGGATTGATTATTGTTTGTGGTTATATTGTTCATGCATGGATAATGTGTGCACTGCAACTTAATAATTTTTTGTGTATTGTTTAGCAAAGATAAATTCATGCCAGTTATTTTTTGAGCTCATTTTACATTAATATGGTTCCTGTGGGTCAATAAACTAGACTAACAACTCTTTAACCATAGTCGTGCATTGAATTTTGAGTTAGAAATTGACAACCATCCTTCCCAAGCTATTTCTATTTACTTGGGGTTTCTAATTTTTTTTAGAGTCATTGGAACATTCATGATTTCCTTGTGTGTGTTCCTTTTCCCCTAAATAATAGATGTCATATATATTGAAAGTTGTGCTGGACACACCGACAACACTCGGGGGGGGGGGTGAATCAGTGTGAAGCTCTTTTTTCACTTCTTACAAAACTTTATTTAGAAACACCTTCAAACATATTATTAATTTGTACTTAGATAATTCCATGTATCAACAACATTCATCAATAAGAGAGAACTATAATCCATCGCCATAATCAACACAAAGAACACCAGTCATATATGTAAAATTTTTGTATTATGTGTTACAGGAGACTACAATATCAGGGTTTTATCAACACCAACTAAAAAGAGAAACAAATCCAGTAGAGTACCAACTCTACATACAAGACCTAGCTTGTATATCTCAGCACCAACCAAGATTTGAGGAATCCAACCCTCAAGTACAAGACCCAACTTGTAGATAGAAATAATCTGCCAAATGTACCACCACACCTTCATAAAAAACTCGTCACAACAATCTGTCAAATCAACCTCATCAACCAAGTAGGATTTACTCACCAAGATCAATAACCAAGACAAATCTCTCAATCATATGCACAATATCACTCAGATGTGCATCAACCTACAACTATCACCAACATGTACCAATATGCCAAGACATGTATACAAATAATGTGTCAAGAAAACTACACAAACTACCAACAATATAACCAACAAGTGTCTCTCATAGTGTACCAAGCATGCACAAATCATGTACCAACATAACCATACCATACACCTCATGTATATTCCAACTCATCAACTAAGTGTCTCATTTATGAACCAAACATATAATTCAACCATGTACCAAAAAATTCATCAAGACAACCAAAAGGATCCAAATACAATAAACCCTTACACAAGACCATGTGCCAAAATCATACCTTTAATCCTGTAGAAATCATCAAGACCTATACCATACCATTCAACAATTGGAACAATTCCCATATGAAAATATGATGTGGCTACCTAGTTGCCAACAACAATTCTTTTGTCATGGTTATGCTGCCACGATTCTGCTATCACGGTTCTACTACCATGATTCTGCTATCTCATTTTTTCTGCTGCGATTCTGCCTCCACGATCTTGCTGCTATGAATTTGCTGCCGCAAATTCGATCTATCAATAATACCTATTATAAACCTTTCAACAAATTGTAGATATTCAATATGCTCAAGGATCACACTCATAAGAGACCCTTCCTCTCTTATTTATACTTCTCCAGGTAGCTTCTGCAAGGGGTTATTATCTAACCAACTTTACCCAACTTCCTTCTTTTGGGGCTAACCCACTTCTAACCACTTTTCCACAAATAGTAAACTCTCCACTTCTAGTTGGAACTAATTTATTTTTAACTTTTTTCTTGTTGCAACTACTTAATACATGACTAACCACTTTGATTGGTCAACTTATTCTAGGAGCTTCTAGAATAATTTGAATTCTTTGACCTTCTAGGGGCTTCTAGACACACATTGGGGTTCTCTAAATTCACATGGAAATAAATCTATAACCGTGAGGAGTTATGTGACATTCCACATATCACCAGAAATGGCATGACATATACTATCCATATAGAATAGTCTCACTAAAAAATTCAATGATATTCATTACATGATTCTTCAAACAAACTTGTGTTCCCTAACCACACTACTAGGAATGCTCAACCACCTAACCATTTGGACTTCACAATGCATCTTCCCGTGAGGGAATTCACCATAAGTGGGCAACTTTGGAGTTCATCCATTTGATACTTCCTATCAACCATGACAAGACATCAATGATATAATGATACAACAATTATCAATATTTACATCAATCCATCTACTCATCAATCCATCTATGAAATCAACGTCAATGAAAAAATACATCTATGTATCAATGAGAACACATCACTATGAAACCATTTGACATCAAACCTTTTATATCAATCCATTGACATCAATGAAAACATAGTACAACAATCTCCTCCTTTGGCATTGATGGAAACACCAACATTGATGTCAAAACCCATCATTGATGGCAACAATTTAGATATGGAAATACTCATGCTTCCTCTGTGATCATAGCTCCTCATCACTATTCATCTATCCACACCATTGTGACTATCTCTCCCCCTTTGAAATAAATTAAAAAGGGTATATCTCTTTGGGGATGCTCCCCCTAACTGAGCTGTCCCTGAGGCTACGTCCCCTGATTACACTATCCCTAAGGCTACTTCCCCTAGCTAGACTAGCTTGTGGTATTCTCTTCATTTATTTGATGAATATGTCCTCCTGGAATCATACCTATGTAACCAATCAAGGGGAAAATAATAAATCCCCTTGTGGGTATATCTCCCCCTGTCTTCTTTGCAACATGCTAGGTAATCACTATGAACAATATGCTACCACTGCATTCTTGTTTTGTTGAAGATGTTGTTTCTCTATCAGAACATTTATCAACAATACTACATCAAGAATATCATGCTCTTCCTATGAGGATCCTTGGACCTATCCATGCATCAACCATCTAAAATCGGTCCATTCCATACATCAAGTGTATTCCAATCATACATACTATCTCACGTGTCAACCATGAAGCAAATGATATGTCAACAATGAATAGTGAATATGAACAAACCATCAACCATATACATCCTGTGCCATATCATGTGCCAATAATGCACATCAACCATGTACATCAACTATTAACCATGTTCTAAATGTGTATCAAGATCATCAATAACATCATCAACCATACAACATGCGAACATAATATGCCTCTATCATAAACCAAGTGCCACAACCATGTATCTCAACCATCAATATATCAACCAAGTATAATAACAAGTGTCTCAATTATATCATCCCATACATAATGTACCAAAGCAAGTGCATCAACCATGCACCAAGTATGTACCAATTGTGCATCAACTATAGATCAATCTATGACTTATCAATGATGTACAACATAACCACCTCATCAACTCATCAACTACAAGTCCCAATATGTAGCTCAACCACATGCCAAATTCATGCACCAAGACATTCAACAAATATACCTCTAACAACACATCATAATATATATCAATGGAGCTCACATATGTACTAGCTATGTACCATGACAAATCTACCTAAAAAATGATTCAATACAACAAGCACTAAGTAGCCAATAGTACCTCAAAACATGTACTAAGAGTGTCCCTCAATAGATCAATGATATATCTCTAGCTAGCATCACATCATCATGATATATCTCATAGACAAGGTGCCATAACATCACTGAGAACATAACCAACAATATACCTTATAAAAAATGCATCACTCCACACACTAAAGTTTGTACCATGCATATAAGATACATAAAATTAAACACTCAACCATATGTCATCACCATATATACATCAAACACACATGCATGCATATAATCATGAAAACCTACAACAAACCATGTCAGTGATCCGAAATCGGATTCAGAAGCCTGACAGGGCTTGAAAAAAGCTCAAAAATGAAAGTGCTCGGAATCCGATGAAACCAACACCATTGCGTCCGTCTCGTCTTCCTGATTCCGGTGGTATATTTACTTTGTCAAACGGAGTCCGTATGAAGAAGATACCGCATTCTATCCGAAAAGGCAAACAAACAAATTTTTTTGCTGACTGGCAGGTCCGTACAGGACACGTGGCGACTCCATATGATGACACGTGTCAGGAAGATTTGGCATTTTGGGCGTATGGATGGACCAATCCAAGGGTGACATGTGTCACCACTGGAAGGGTGACACGTGGCACGGGATGACGTCAACATCGTACGTGTCAGATGACGTGGCGTACGGAAGAGGACATGTCAGCAGGTGACGTGGCATATGACTGGACCGTACGGCGAGTGACGTGGTGGATGACATGGTAGTACAACTCTGACATGTGGACCAATCGGCAAGTGACACGTGGCACTGTTCAAGTGAATGGTTGGGTGCCACGTGGCCCAATCAGCGGCTGCCACGTGGCACCCCGTAATTGGTTATTTGGTTTGATAAAAGTGTTTGTGGCCGACCGGATTCGAACCGGTGACCTCCGCCTTTAACAAAGCCTTTGTAAATTTCCCGTTGCCAACGCGCCATTAGATTTATGTAATTTTGGCGGGGGGGTCGGGCCGGGGCTTAGCCCCGATCCCCGGTTCTATGTATTATATATGGGACCACACCTTTTGAACAGGCGCAAATTTAAATAGTTGGCGCGGAGTGTTATACCCACGGTTTTTATATATATTAACTCACATGATCGTGTTTTGGGTGCAGTTATAATGGTTCCAACCGTTAGCATGGGGGCATATGCCATATACCAATGCGACCGGGAGCTATAGGGGTGGCCACGCATAGCCCAAGGGCTAGCGCGTGGCCACATGAAGTCATATGACCATCCAAAAGGTGTGCGTGCCCGAACGAAGGGGGCTAAGCCCGTATTAAACTATAATATGGTTGAAAAGTGGGTTTTTCAACCACTTTTTGTTATTTTAATGTAATTAACCCATTGTTAATGGTTTTTATCCATTTTTGGGGGTTATTAGGCATTTTTAGAGCCTAAATTCGTGGAGGAAGTTGGAGATGGATAACTAACTTCCCAACTATTTAACCAAGGTCATTTTGAGGCCATGGGGACAAATTTTGAGAGAATTCAGAGCAGAGATGCTGAGGAGAAGCCAAGTCAAAGCCAGTTTGAGACAGGGAAGCCGTTGAGGAGGAGATGTTGTCGGACCATTTCTGAGAGCTCCGGACGTCCGTTTTGCGTGCCATTTGTTGTGCATGGTTCTAGAGATCTGGGCGAACATGACCATATCAGTCTTGTATCCATTTGGCATCGCAGTGATGTACTATTGAGTTTTCGAACAGAAATAAAGAAGCCTCCCCCACAGAGAAAAGGCCCGGAGACGTAGGCAAAGTTGTGCCGAACTCCGTTATCAACCTGCGTATTATGGTTTGATGTCTTTCATTGCATTTCAGATATGCATATATGTATAT
>SNQJ01S0043596.1:14629-25027 GCA_010110895.2 Picea sitchensis
TTGTTTTCTTGTTGCAACCACTTAATCCATGACTAACCACTTTGACTGGTCAAATTCTTCTAGGAGCTTCTAGATTAATTTGACTTCTTTGACCTTCTAGGGGCTTCTAGACACATGTGAGGGTTCTCCAACTTCACATGGACAAAACTCTATAACCGTGAGGATTTATGTGACATTCCACATATCATCGGAAATGGAATGACATGTAATATCCATATAGAATAGTCTCACTGACAAATTCACTAATCTTCATTACATGATTCTTCAAACAAACTTGGATTCCCTAATCACACTGTTATGATTGCTCAACCACCTAACCATTTGGACTTCACAAAGCGTCTTCTCATGAGGGATTTCACCATAAGGGGATCACTTTGGAGTTCATCCATTTGGTACTTCCTATCAACCATGAAAATAAATCAATGATACAATGATATAACAATGGTCAACCTTTACATCAATGATAACACATCAATCCATATACTCATCAATCCATCTATGAAATCAACATCAATGACACAATCTATATACATATCAATGACAACACATCACTATGACACCGTTTGACATGAACCCTTTGACATCAATCCATTGACATCAATGACAACATAGTACAACAAGTTGGAGTTGTATAGGAGTTTATTAGTTACCAAGGAGACATATATAGGTTTTTTCAATTCAATCCACTACCTATTTTGCCTCAAAACTGTTTCCTTTGTCGTTGATTACCAGAATCAAATTTCAAAATGTTTTGACTTGTCATGGGTTTCCAAAATCGTCCCAAAATATTTTTCTACAGATCTAGTTGTTGAATTCGTTTTCCAAACATTTTCTTTACACCATGGGTCATCAAATTCACCCTCAGATTTATTTCTCGGCTGCTAGGCACCAAATCCAAATTATAATAGGTTTCCCATCATAGTTGGACACCAAATCCCCCTTTTAATTATTTGTATTAATCATGAGTCAACCCATTCTAATTGGTATTTATGTTTCATCGACTTCCTATTCTCATTCCACTGGTAATCAATTATGGTTTACTAAAATCTGCCCCATTTTGACCGGGTTCTCTTTAAGTTGATTTGGATTCCTTGGTTGAACCAACTTTGGTCGAATCGACTTGGTCGATTTACGCACCTCCAAATTGACTTGTATTACTTTTAAATTCTTTTTCGACTCGAATTGTATTCCTTCTGGCTCATTTCACTGACTTTACTTCCAGGTAGTGGACATCATTTGTATTTGGGCCAACTCAACTTGCAGTTTGGATGGTCGAGTCTTTTTACCATCAAGAAAGAGCTAAGGTCATATTTGTTACATATATTTTCGTGTTGGTAAAATGGTATGACTATAAACCTCTTGTTTACGGATCGCACATGGCTATTCAAGAAGGTTTCTCCCCAAACATGGATGAATTGTTTGACAAAAAAACTATGCATTATGTAGTATAAGAATGCATATCTATCTAATGGATCTTGGGTTTGATATTTGGAAATCATCCACAACTGCTTATATGGCCCCAAAAACCCCACCAACAGATAATGTCAGGAAGAATTCTATTGAACACAATGAAAAATCCATGAATGTTATATTGTGTGGTCTATCATAATCAAAATTTGTCAAGGTGATGCATTGTGAATCGAAAAAATATATTTGGGACAAAATTCAAAACATATATGAAGGTGATGACAAGGTGAAGAAGGAAAAGATCCAATATCATAGAATACAGTTCAAGAGTTTGAAAATGAAAGACGAAGAAAATATTGTAGCCTATTTCCTTCGAGTGGATGAAATTGTCAACACCATCAAAGGACTTGGTGAGAAGGTTGAAGAATCAATGATGATGTAAAAGGTGATAAGGTCTCTCCTCTTAATACTTGATGCCAAGGTCTCTACCACTGAAGAAATGAAGGATCTAGATAAATTGAAGATGGATGAGTTGCATGGGATTCTCACTACACATGAGGTGAGGATAGAAAAAGAAAATCCAACAGAAAAGGAAACCAATTTCAAAGCATCGAACAAGACAAAAGAACACAAATTCCATGATTGTTCCAGCCATGAATAAGATACAAAAGAAGAAAAATATGTTAGAAAGATGAAAAGAGGATACAACAAATACAAAGGTAAGCTACCCTTCAATTTTTTTAATTATGGTAGAGTAGGACATTTTTTTTCTAAATGTTCATATGCAAAAATGGAATAAAATTACAATGAGGACAATAATGATAAAGAAGAACTTAACAATAAAAGAAAACCTTATAGACATAGAAGAGGAAAATATACAAAGAAGAATAATTTTTACTCTAGAGAGGACAATAGCTCGTCTGAATAAAGTGATGGATATGTTTCTAATATTGACAAATAAAAATTCCTCTTCATATACATGGATACAAATTCTACAGATAAACAAAATGAATACAATCATAAAGAAAAATCAAATTAATAAGAAGAATACATTGATAGGAAAGTGAATTTTGAAGCATAACACATTAGTGCCTTAGAAGAAATAGACAGACCCAGAGGAAAGAATAAAAAGAAGAAAGAGAAATTTCATAAATGTGAAAATAAGGATCACGATCTTGATTAAATAGAAAAAACAATTATCATCCTGAAGATTCAACTAGAAGAGGACAAATTTATAGAAGAAGTGGTGAGAATCCATCTGATAGAAAAGTAAGAAAATTGTGACAAGCAAGAAGTTGGAATTGTTTCCTTAAGAAAGGAACTAGATAAAACAATTGATCAATTGAATAGAAAATTGAAGTTTGGAAAGAGTACTGAAATATTAGATAATAGTCTCAGTTTCCAAAGGTCACCATTCATCAAGACATGTCTTGGCTATGAAGAAAAACAAAAGACCCCCGAGGGTGATGCAAGCACCAAGTTCCCAAAGCCATCAGAAAAGGAAAACAAAGAAAAGACTAGAAGGTGTGCCAATATTCTCAAAGGCTCCATCAACAATGAAAATAGCAACAAGAAAGGAAATGATGACCAACATAAATCTAATTATTCTCACAAGAATGAGTTTAGAAGAGTCGTTCCACCAAAAAGACCTTTCACAACTCGATACCAAAATCTCTTTCTTGGATATTGTTTTTGTATCAACAATTTTGGTTGCAAAATAATAGATTTTAGAGATTATGCAATAATTAATCACTCGAGAAATATAAATAGAGGTTTTTATAAAACCTCAAAGGATGATTATGTGAGAAACAAAACCAAAAGTTCTCATGGGTTTGTTGATTGAAACTACACTTCATTTGTTCCCCTACTTGATTAAAATGATGAATGTCATAAGTGAAATAATTATGGGCACACAGAACGAGATATAGAAGCATCATAATAAAGTCTCCTAAGCAAAATAGGGAATAAGATGTTCTTAACAAGCATAGAGAAGAATACACAAAAGTGTGAAAAGGAAGAAAGAAGAACCAAAGAAGGAAGAATGTGGACTTGCAATGTATGCTCAAGACAAAATAATCCAATTGTACATTGACAACGGATGTTTAAATACATGACAGGGGATCAAAACAAATTTATCACCCTAAAGGAAGAAAAATGAGGTAGCATTACCTTTTGGGATAATGCTTTTGCAAGGACAGTTGGAAAAGGTACCAATTAATCTTGATAATGGAAAGACTAAAACACAAAATGTCTTGTATCTTGAAGGGTTAAAACACAATATTCTAAGTGCCAATAAAACATGTGATCAAGTTTACAACCTCACATTTCATTCTCAAGGATGTGATATAAGGCAAGTAGGTTCGGGAAGACTAGTCACAAATGCAAATAGAAACTCAAGAAATTTATACATTCTCAATGAAGTCAAAGGAGAAAAATGTTGTATGGGGCAAGTAGAATAAATTTGGTTATGGCATAGTAGGATGGGTCATATAAACTTTGAAAATATAGTAAAACTCATCAAGACACAAGTAGTAAGAGATATGCCAAGGATCTCAAAACCGACAGACATTATTCGCAATCCATGTTGCACATGAAGCAGACAAGAGTTAGTTTCAAAACAAAGGAATACTCAACATCAAATCCATTGGAACTTGTACACAATACCTTAGCATGCCAACAATAACACAAACTTTAAAAGGTGAGAGTTATTTTATGCTTCTTATTGATGATTACATAAGAATGACATGGGTTACATTTCTTAATGAAAAATTTGATGCATTTGAGAAGTTTAAAGATTTGAAATCCCTATTTGAAACTGAGACTAATTTAAAAATGAGACTAATTTAAAAATCAAGTGCTTAAGATCAAATAGATGTGGTGAGTTTACATCTTATAAATTTCATGAATTCTACAAGAGTCATGGAATCAAGAGACATATTTTGACAACAAGGACTCCATAGAAAAATGGATTTGTAGAAAGGAAGATCATAACTGTACAAGAAATATATAGAACAATGTTGAATGAAGCCAAACTACGAGACACATTTTGGACATAAGTAGTTAGAACAACAATCTGCATTTTGAATAGATCACAAATTAGAGTGAACAATAAAAAGACACATTATGAATTATGGAAAGGCAAATCAGTTATAATAAAGTACTTCAAAATATTTGGGAGCAAGTGCTATATAAATAAAAATGAAGATAATTTAGGCAAGTTTTATTCCATAATAGATGAAGGTATCTTTCTTGGATATGCATCTGGAAGCAAGGCCTACACATGATACAACAAAATACTGCAGAAGGTTGTGGATAGTATTGATGTAAGAGTGGATGAAACAATACTTCAAGAGGAAAATTCATAAACAAATGAATACCCAATGGAGACCATCTACAAAGAACAAGAAAAGAAAGAAAAAAAGAAAGAAGAAAAGAAAGAACGAGAATAAATAGAATGCCAATATCCAAAGACACCATCCAAAATTATCCAAAAGAATCATCTAGAAAGTAAGATTCTTGGTGATATAGATACAAGAATTCAAACTAGAAGAATATTGAATTTTTCTTTGCTATGTAAAATAGAGCCCAAGAATTTTACACAAGCTAGTGAATATAAGCATTGGGTTAATGCTAAGGAATAAGAACTAAATCAGGTTGAGAAGAATGAGACATGAGAACTTGTGCCTAGACCAAAAGAAAAAAAGTGATTGGCACCAAATGGGTCTTTAGAACCAAATTGGGTGAAGATGGATGAGTAGTAAGAAATAAAGAAATATTGATCTGTAAAGGGTATGCTCAAGTTGAGGGTATTGAATTTGAAGAAACCTTTGTTCCAATTGCAAGATTAGAAGCAATCAAAATGTTTTTGGCATTTTCATGGTTCAAGAACTCCAAATTCTATCAAATGGATGTCAAGTCAACCTTTATAAATGGAAATCTAGAAGAATAAGTATATATTGAACAACCAAAAGAATTTCAATTGTCTAACAAAAAATTCAAAATTTAAATGGATTTAAATCGGTTGTATTTTGAATGTTTGAATTCTGTTTTGGATCAAAATTATATTATGGGATTAAAAAAAAATGTAGTATTGATATAACACTTCGTTATTATTTAAAAGAAACAACATACTATTATTGACAAGACAAGAATATAGGAAATAAAAATACTCTAAGTCATTGTTTAATGATGTTATATATTTTTATTTTAATTTCATTCATTTAATTGTTTTATATGATGATGATGATGATGGTTAGCATCCAATGAAACCAAATTTGGCCTATTGAACTTTAAGAAAGGTAAGGAATTACTTTGTTTTCTTTATAATTTATTTCTATGCTCAAAAATATTTAAGAGAAGGATTCCTAAATCACTATAATTTTGATGTTTTAAAAGGTTAGGAAGATCAATATTGCAATAAATATTTTGAAATTGTGATATAATGTGGGTGTATGTAGGACATTCTAAGAGAACATTATTTTCATCTTCAACCCTCTTACCATCACAAAGATGACAATTTTTTTTGATCAATGAAATTTTAGGAATTTTCCACTGCCCTATTTCACTATGGAGCTCATGAGAGTTTCTTCTTATTTTGGCAACATTGATTTTATTCTTTACACTACTCAAAACAAAGAGATACTTTTCAAATTCGAGATTAGGGTTGATCACCTCCTTAGAGTATCTTAATTTTCTTTTATCCTCTAATTATTTATTTCACCACAATTTATCCTTAAATTTAGATGTAATAATATTTTTAATATTATCGTTATTCTACAAAGTGACCTCTTCGTTTATTCCCCAATGATTTAGGCAAGACTTGGCATATTTATGCCATCTTGTCTTGATCCATAGGTGGTTTTGATTTGAGTTTGAAGAAATATTAGGAAGCCTCTTGTCTTCCATGTTGCTTATCATATTCTTCTACATTAGGTACCTAGTCACAACTATGCTCTTAATGGGAGAAAGACTCATCTCTATGAGGAGGATAGGATAGGGTGTATTTCTTTTGATATTATAAGTTATAAAAAACTTATAAAACATTTTTAGATTTGGTATATCTTTCTCCACAATTCTCTAGAGATGTTGCAACCCGATAACAAGAGTGACGAGAGTCTCAAATAGGATTTTGTTCTTATCCCATAGCCAAAGGTTCATTGATTTACAATTGTTTCAAGTCCATAATAAACTTTCCAACATCCATTTATCCTTTTCTCAATGCTATAGTTATATTTAATCTTGTGATGAAGATCAATTTTGAGATGTTTGTATGAAATAACCTCCTCTAGGTTGTTGTTGTTGTCATACATGAAATTAGTGTAAGTGATATTTTGGATTTAATTATAATAAAATTTGTTTTGTCATTGTTAATAGTCATACCCATACTAGAGTAGAAATCCTTGAGAATTTTCAATTGCTTGTTGAGGTCATAGGGACTCCTCACCATAAGAACAATATCATCACCATAAAGAAGAAGGATGATGACTATACTGGTTAGGTTGGGGTCGACACAACCTAGTTCTTCCAAAAACCCCTCTAACTTGTCAATGTATATGCCAAAAAGGGTAGGGGATAGGGGAAAACCTTGCTTAACTTTTATATTACAATTAATTTCTTTTGACGAACTCTCAATATTCCTAAAATTGGAAATAATGTTCTCATACGATGTTATCACATTATCTCTCAACTCAAAAGGAAATTTTGTCTCTTCTAATCTATTCCAAAGGATAGTCTTGGGCATTGTGTCAAAACATTTTATAAAGCCAACAAAAAAACACAGGAGATTGACTTTATTATTGTAACACTCCTTTGCAATGATATTAAGCATAAAAAGTTGGTCCAAAGTTGAATGATAGCTACCAAATCTGGCTTGGCCTTTATATCTTTTTATGTGGCTTTCTAGCCATATGTTGATCTTCTTTTCTAAACTAATTCATACAATTTGGCCAAAACGGGGATAATTATAATGGTTCTATAATTTGAGTGATTTTTTTTATCTCCAGTTTTAAAAATAGGTGCAATGAGGCTTTGAATCCAGGGTTTAGGGAAGTCATGCTCGAATTCTAAATTGAATAGCTTGTGGATGTGAGGGATGAGGATAGTACCTCCAATTTTTAATATTTCTTCTTGGTAGAATTTGATGTCCTTAGCTTTCCCTTTTGCAAGCCACTTAACCCCAATCTCTATGTCTTTTATAGAAAAAAAATATTCCTCTGTAGAAAGGGTTTGAATGTTCTCCACAACATTAGGGGAATCATAAATATTTTTAAGGTAGGAATTTCAATCCCTTAAGGAAATCATATCATTTTCTTTAGTTTTATGAGTACAAATTTACCTCCAAAATTTCTTAGGATCTATATTAGATAGGTGTAAAAGCTCGTCTTTCTTTCAATTTATATAGTGCCTTTTCCCTCTTTTAATTGGGGATTTGTACCTATTTATCTTGTCATATTTTAAGGACTCATTAGAAGCATCCCTAATGGATTTTTTTTAACAATCTTACTCTTTATCATACCAAGGGTTGGTTGTTATATTTACCTTTTTACACAATACCTCAATAAATAAATTTGTAATGGAAGTAAAGAGGGTTGTCATAAAATTATGTTATAGGTCTTCAATATTGTCCTTATTTGGTAGGAGATTTAATTCATGATTTAAATCCTTTAAAACAAATCATCTTTATCTTTGTTGAAGATCAAGTTCTTTTGGTTATCAAAATTCTCTTCCATGGGGTTCTTGTGCATGACACAGTTTAGAGTTAGGGTTAAAGGTCTATGATTAGATTCAGGATCATATTCGTCTAAAATGTCAAAATTTACTATTTGGTTCTATATGACGATATCAAATATCACATAATCTAAGACATTGTTGCCAAGCCCATGAATACAAATCATTTGGTTGGATTTTAGCCACTTCATTAGACCATTGCAAATTATTAGATCTTGAGAACCACAAAACTTGATTATCTTGGTACCAAACAAATTTTCAACTAAGTCTTTGGAGTTTATTTTGTATCAACTAGCTAAAACAAGATCTTCATCTAACCATAGAGAATTAGGGTTGGAATCATTGCTTAAAATAATATCTTGATTAGTTGTTGTTCTAGCATTAAAGTATCCTAGAAAGAGGATGTTGCCTTCATTTCTTAGACTGTAAATATTATATTCTAAGCCATTGTAAGGATAATTTTTCTATCTAGATTGTTTTTCTTATAAAAAGTAGAATTAATAAGAGTGAAATAACATATTGCTATATAAATCTTCTTAGCATTAATATTTGAAATCTCAATCCACATGCATTGATTGAAAGGGTCTTTCTTGTGAATCCTAATGTGAGGAAAAGTGTTATATTTTTTGTAACAGGTTATGTCTCTAATCCCTCAGCGGTAGGATCTCTTGTTCCATACCAACCACAAGACAAATCCTTCTATTTGGGGACCTTATATTCTTCATGCTCCCAAGTTTCAACAAGACATAGGCACTTTGCTCCATGGAAAGCCACGACAGTTCCAAGAGAGGATCTAGAGTGTCTTGAATACCTATTAATTATTATCTTTTTGGTCTATATCCCTAGTAACAAGTTTTCTATATTTCAAATTATTTTTTTTTCCCTTCCTTTTTGGCTTCTTTTACCTTTTGAACTTCCTTCCTTAATTCATCTTGGTCTTCTAGAATTAGGTCTTCATTTATTTAAATATTGTGTGCCATATTTATGGTCATTAGAGCTTACTTTAACAAGAATTATCCTATCTTTATGCTCAATTTTTTTGCTGGGCCTCTTTGCTTCTATGGTATAATATAAGTAAAAAATCATCCTTAGGAGAACACTCATGAAAAATCTATAATGCACAATCTCTTGAGAATTAATAATAATAATAATAATAATAATAATAATGGATACGTTCTGTTGCATTCATAAACATGGATTCTTATTATTTAAAGAAAAAAGATGAAATGTCGAGCTTACCAAACTCCTTGATCCGAGGTTGAGAAACAAATTTCATACCAACCCAATTTTCCTATTATAATATTAATTGTTGCATTCATAAGACATGGATTATTATTATTTAAAGAAAAAAGATGAAATGGCCAGCTTAACAAACTCCCGAAGATGATGATGATCCCAGGTTGAGAAAAAAATTTCATACCAACCCAATTTTCCTATTATAATATCAATTGTCTATTGTGTAAACATGAATAAACTAATTTATTTTGTAGTTCTTCATTGAATAATAATATCATGTGTTTATATTTCTTCTCTTTTAAACGAAAAAATATGAGGTTCAAAGCTCCTTTGTTAGGCTTGTGGTCTAACTTTATAATCTTATTCATCCCCTCTTTGATGAGTTTTATTTCCAATTTACCTTCCAAACTATTTAGGGCCAAATTGTTATTTAACTTTTCTTATCTTGTTCCTCATATTAAGATTTTCTAGATTATTGGTCTCTCCTTCCGTTGATCTATTTTCTTGTCTTTGCTTTTCCATTTCTTGTAATCTAATCTCCATTTTCTACAACTTAGTCTCCAACCCTAGTATTTTATTGTCTATCTATTGCTAAATCTTATCTTCATATGATCTAAACTTAAAATTATTATTAAACATCACCTTAAACTCTATTTTAAGTTTGGATTTTCTCTCTTTTCCACATTTATCTAATAATTCTATTTATCACCAAAACTATCTAGAGTTACTTTTCTAGGTCCCCTTGAGAGATTTTGGTAAACATAGTGAATTGCTCATATTGAAATAAAAGAATAAAGAGACAATTATAAACAAGAGTTGGAGAAGGAACTTGTGCACCTAATTACATCATACTTGTGAAAATGCCTCCATAAAAATACAACTTGAATTGTAGCTTAGGGTTCTAAGAGTGACTTGTAAAAATGCCTTGATTAGGTCAAACTCATAAATTAGAGTTGTACAAGTACGATTAATTGAAAATATCTTGGTGAAAACTTTGTATGAAAATGTCACAATCAAAATGCTCCATGA
>SNQJ01S0043596.1:25077-38545 GCA_010110895.2 Picea sitchensis
AAAAGAGCATACAAAAGAAATACAACACATTCTTCTCTGTTTCTAATTTATTGAGATTGTGCAAAGCACAATACAAAGATCATACATAGATTGAAAGGGTGCTAAACTGATAATGTAAACAGAAAAAACAAAATATTAATGCCACAATTTTTTTTAAAGGTGCAATGAAACTTTATACCTCTCGATCTCACAAAAATGGTCGTATATTGGGAAAGTAGAAACCTTTTCAGGTGAAACGAAAAATGTTTCCAACTAAAAGAAGTGCTCCAGATGTAATGAAACAACCCACTTAGATAAACAAATGCACAAAAATAATAGAACCCAAAAAATTGTTTGATGCATGCGTCAACACATGCTTAGGATCTTGATAAAAAATGGGAGCATACCGGCTTTGATAATAAGTTTGGAAAATAGGGTATTTCCACATAGCTTGAACATGTTAATCAAATGCTCACAACAACATATAAGTGATTAGTAAGTTACAATGTTTTACATGGTTAAAACCCTAAAAGAGGGAAACAATCCATGGCCTTAGTCAATACAACCACTTGAGGTAATATATTAATGCAAAAGTAAAATATTTTACATAAGAATTTCTCACAATCAATTCAATAAATGACCATTTACTCTCGTTAAATAAATATCATGGACCATTTGGGTGTTAAGTGATGGATCAATATAACTATTAATATCCACTAGAATATGAATTGTGAAATCACTTTATGTCTACACCATATAGTGACCATTAGATTATATAATTCCAAATGCATATTAAAGAAACACACTTTACCTAAAGACATATTAGATCAAGTTAATTTTAACTAACTTCTAAGTGTATATATATCCTAATAAATATTATTCTCTTTTATCAAAAGGAAAATGATAATGTTAACCAAAGTATTTTATCAAAAGTAAAATTTTATCTAACCAAATATTTCCTTCAAGTAAATCACATTTTGTAATTAAATTTAATGTAATTGACAAGAAAAATTAAACCATATCCATTCACTTTGCAATGCATAATTTTTAATATTAACCAATATTTCATCTCCATAAAGATTTCATTCACTTTGCATACTTTTTAATTTTTCTTATTACGAAAGAACACGATATTTTTTCTTTACCTTAAATTAAGTTAAAAAATAAGTATAAATACTTAAATACATACAAATTGTAATCCATCCACTTAACTTTTTATTGGGAATTGTAATTAAATTTTTTTAGTTATTCAAATCTAGTCACTTGACGTTGTATTGGGAATTCAATTTTTTCAAATTTTAGAAGGTTGCAAATTTTAATTTATAAACATAGACATCTTTAGATGTTATTATTATTTCATTACAAATTATGATTATGGAACTATGATAGAACTCTGTGATTATGGAATTACGAAAGCATTGTAAATCTCAATTAGTCGTCCAATACTTTTGGATAAATTAAATAAAAAAAGTAAGAACAAATACTCAAGCATGAAAAAATTATAACCTCCACTTAACCTTGCATTGGAATTCTTCATAACATTTTAAATTATAATTTGTAAATACAAAATTATTATAACTCCATTGCAAATTGTAATTATAAAACTCAAACATTATAAATTTTAATGAGAAAATTACATTTCCAAATCCTAATTATTGTTACTTCAAATCATTTTATCTAACTAAATATCAAATTGTAATTATAAAACTCAAACATTATAAATTTTAATGAGAAAATTACATTTCCAAATCCTAATTATTGTTACTTCAAATCATTTTATCTAACTAAATATTTCTTTTAATGCAATTTTTATTTTTTAATTAAATTTATTTTATTTTAAAATAAAAAGTAAACCATCTTTATCTACACTACAATTAAATTGCTGATATTCATTGATGTCCTATAGACTTTATAGACTTACTTAGTTAACTTTGTCTACTATTTTAATGTTTTAATATTTTAATTTTCTTATTATAAATAACTTAATGTTTTTATTTTTTTAATATTTTAATATTTTAATTTTCTTATTATAAAGAACACAATGTTTTTATTAAAAAGTAAGGGTAAATACATAATAGTACACACAAATTGTAATCTAGCCACTTAAGTTTGTATTGGAAATCATATTTTTTCATATTTTAGAGAAAAATTGTAATTTAGTTACTTAACCTTACATTAGAAATTGTAATTCTTCAAATTTGAGATTTTAGAACATTGAGAATTGTAATTGATAAATATAAATATCTTTGGAAAGTATGGTTACTTTATTACCAATTGTAATTATGAACTCCTAAAAACATTGGTAATTTCAATGAGAATCTATAGTTTGAGTGGACTCAGTAATATAATTGAAATAGATACAAAAAATAAAGAAAAAATCCATCATTTCTTGTTAGGGAAAGATAGTTTTCCATTACACGAGATTTATAATAATTTATTAAGAAACTAACCAAAATACTTGAAGTAAGAAAAATGGTATTTTTTTTTGGTAATGGTAATTAGATTTTGCAAGAAGCAATACACTAGAAAATAACAACTAAGTTTTAAGAATTGGATTTTTATTAAAAAAGATAAAATTATTCCAATGTATTGATTTTAGTGGTAATATAGTGTAATGCTTTTAGCACTGATAGAATATATGTTATGTGTGAAATATGCCTATGTGTAATCAAGTAGTTGCATTGATTTTAGCAATGATATAATGAAAAAAATACAATATATGCTATGTGTGAAATATGCCTTTGAGCAATCAAGTAGTTGCATTGATTTTAGCAATGATATAATGAAAAAGATAGGGTGCATTTATTTCAATGATAATATAGTGAAAAATTATTCAATGTATTGATTTAAGAAATAATACAAAACAATTGATTTGGTGCATAGATTTAAGAAATTTATACCAAGAAACTGAAAATTATTGAGTGAAATGACTTCAACAATAACATAGTGAAAAAATATTTCAAAATACATATGAAATGTTGCTAAAAACGTTTTTCTCAGTTATAAGATGAAGTCAACCACCTTGTTTGCTTAGGCGTGATTTCTATGTGAATATTTGCACATGAAGACCATTATTTTCAACAAGTTTTGTTGTTATAATGTTAATATTTATAGAGTGCATTGATATATACACTGCATTAAAACCTACATCATGTAATAGAATGTAAATAGAATTATGAGAACATATGAGGCTATAAAAAGAAACTATTAATATGGAAAGCAAGAGAGGATAGTCATGCAATGAGGCTTTGAATCCAGGGTTTAGGGAAGTCATGCTCGAATTCTAAATTGAAGAGCTTGTGGATGTGAGGGATGAGGATAGTATCTCCAATTTTTAATATTTCTTCTTGGTAGAATTTGATGTCCTTAGCTTTCCCTTTTGCAAGCCACTTAACCCCAATCTCTATGTCTTCTATAGAAAAAAAATATTCCTCTGTAGAAAGGGTTTGAATGTTCTCCACAACATCAGGGGAATCATAAATATTTTTAAGGTAGGAATTTCAATCCCTTAAGGAAATCGTATCATTTTCTTTAGTTTTATGAGTAAAAATTTACTTCCAAAATTTCTTAGGATCTATATTAGATAGGTGTAAAAGCTCATCTTTCTTTCAATTTATATAGTGCCTTTTCCCTCTTTTAATTGGGTATTTGTACCTATTTATCTTGTCATATTTTAAGGACTCATTAGAAGCACCCCTAATGGATTTGTTTTAACAATCTTACTCTTTATCATACCAAGGGTTGGTTGTTATATTTAAATTTTTACACAATACCTCAATAAATAAATTTGTAATGGAAGTAAAGAGGGTTGTCATAAAATTATGATAGAGGTCTTCAATATTGTCCTTATTTGGTAGGAGATTTAATTCATGATTTAAATCCTTTAAAACAAATCATCTTTATCTTTGTTGAAGATCAAGTTCTTTTGGTTATCAAAATTCTCTTCCATGGAGTTCTTGTGCATGACACAATTTAGAGTTAGGCTTAAAGGTCTATGATTAGATTCGGGATCATATTCGTCTAAAATGTCAAAATTTACTATTTGGTTCTATATGACGATATCAAATATCACATAATCTACGACATTGTTGCCAAGCCCATGAATACAAATTATTTGGTTGGATTTCAGCCACTTCATTAGACCATTGCAAATTATTAGATCTTGAGTACCACAAAACTTGATTATCTTGGTACCAAACAAATTTTCAACTAAGTCTTTGGAGTTTATTTTGTATCAACTAGCTAAAACAAGATCTTCATCTAACCATAGAGAATTAGGGTTGGAATCATTGCTTAAAATAATATCTTGATTAGTTATTGTTCTAGCATTAAAGTATCCTAGAAAGAGGATGTTGCCTTCATTTCTTAGACTGTAAATATTATATTCTAAGCCATTGTAAGGATACTTTTTCTATCTAGATTGTTTTTCTTATAAAAAGTAGAATTAATAAGAGTGAAATAACATATTGCTATATAAATCTTCTTAGCATTAATATTTGAAATCTCAATCACATGCACTGATTGAAAGGGTCTTTCTTGTGAATCCTAATGTGAGGAAAAGTGTTATATTTTTTGTAACAAGTTATGTCTCTAATCCCTCAGTGTAAGGATCTCTTGTTCCATACCAACCATAAGACAAATCCTTCTATTTGGGGACCTTATATTCTTCATGCTCCCAAGTTTCAACAAGACATAGGCACTTTTCTCCATGGAAAGCCACGACAGTTCCAAGAGAGGATCTAGAGTGTCCTGAATACCTATTAATTATTATCTTTTTGGTCTCTATCCCTAGTAACAAGTTTTCTATATTTCATTTTTTTTTTCCCTTCCTTTTTGGCTTCTTTTACCTTTTGAACTTCCTTCCTTAATTCATCTTGGTCTTCTATAATTAGGTCTTCATTTATTTAAATATTCCTAACCCTTATTTTTATTGAGTGTGCCATATTTATGGTCATTAGAGCTTACTTTAACAAGAATTATCCTATCTTTATGCTCAATTTTTGTGCTGGGCCTCTTTGCTTCTATGGGATAATATAAGTAAAAAATCATCCTTAGGAGAACACTCATGAAAAATCTATAATGCACAATCTCTTGAGAATTAATAATAGTAATAATAATAATAATGGATAAGGTTTGTTGCATTCATAAACATGGATTCTTATTATTTAAAGAAAAAAGATGAAATGTCGAGCTTACCAAACTCCTTGATCCGAGGTTGAGAAAAAAATTTCATACCAACCCAATTTTCCTATTATAATATTAATTGTTGCATTCATAAGACATGGATTATTATTATTTAAAGAAAAAAGATGAAATGGCGAGCTTAACAAACTCTCGAAGATGATGATGATCCCAGGTTGAGAAAAAAATTTCATACCAACCCAATTTTCCTATTATAATATCAATTGTCTATTGTGTAAACATGAATAAACTAATTTATTTTGTAGTTCTTCCTTGAATAATAATTTCATGTGTTTATATTTCTTCTCTTTTAAACAAAAAAATATGAGGTTCAAAGCTCCTTTGTTAGGCTTGTGGTCTAACTTTATAATCTTATTCATCCCCTCTTTGATGAGTTTTTTTTCCAATTTACCTTCCAAACTATTTAGGGCCAAATTGTTATTTAACTTTTCTTCTAGCTCTAATCTTGTTCCTCATATTAAGATTTTCTAGATTATTGGTCTCTCCTTCCTCTGTTGATCTATTTTCTTGTCTTTTCTTTTCAATTTCTTGTAATCTAATCTCCATTTTCTACAACTTAGTCTCCAACCCTAGTATTTTATTGTCTATCTATTGCTAAATCTTATCTTCATATGATCTAAACTTAAACTTATTATCAAACATCACCTTAAACTCTATTTGAAGTTTGGATTTTCTCTCTTTTCCACATTTATCTAATGATTCTATTTATCACCAAAACTATCTAGGGTTACTTTTCTAGGTCCTCCTTGAGAGATTTTGGTAAACATAGTGAATTGTTCATATTGGAATAAAGGAATAGAGAGTAAATTATAAACAAGAGTGGGGAAAGGAGCCTCTGCACTTACATCATACTTATGAAAATGGCTCCATGAAAACACAATTGAAAATGTCTCAAGGAACTTATAGGTTAGGGTTCTAAGGGTAACTTGTAAAAATTTCTTGATTAAGTCAAAATCATAGATTAGGGTTTTACAAATACGATTAAGTGAAAATATCTTGATGAAAAAGCTGGATGAAAATGTCTTAATCAAAATGCTCCATGAAAACATATCAATAAAAATGGACCACTAAAATGTAAAAGATTTAACATTTTTTTAATATAAACTTTTAATTATTATATTTGGTTCAACTATACCATATAAGCATTATAATAAGTTAAATAAAAAAACCAGTTTATAATATATAAAAAAAAATAGTAAATCTAAAATTAAAATAAATATATAGTAATAAAGCACAATCTCAATTAAATAAAAAACAAACTCTATTTATCTAAGAATTAAAAGTGTAATAGTATGCATTTTCTTACCTATTTTGTAAGCAACTAACTCTATTTATCTAAATATTCAAGAACAAAACCCAAAAGTACAAAATCTGGTCGACCGGCCCATCCAATGGCAGTGGTAGCTTCTTCTAAAAGATCAAGTTGTATTCAACTATAAACTGAAAATAATAATATTTTTGTCTCCATGATTATTTAACCAATACAAGTATCCATACGTTCTCCTTTTGTTATGGACACAGTGAAGTAAAAGCAATGAACAATATATAATAGAATTTTTCTATGAGGACTAATTCTGCCTATTTGGAGATGGAGGTGTGAGATATTCCAGCGTAAAAGGGGCAACCCTCTGTTCCTTTCTTATACTCCCCATAACTCTCCTCCACTTGTCCTCTCAAAAGTCCCCCAAAAAGATCTGCAGGGTCGTAGTACACTTCCAATTCCACAATCCTCATTCCCTCGTCCACCTGCACAACATTAACAACTGTTCAGTTACTAAATACTCTTCACTAACCGTAATAAATCTCCAATACTATAACCAAAATGATGACTGCAGACTCTCATGTCAGTCCATGCAGTGCAGGCTGTGGACATTAGTAATCTCTTCAAATATCACAACACATTAAAATGGGCTTTAATACTGAACATCTGCATGAGTTGCAGGATTCTGTAATACTTTTTAAGAATTGATTAGACATTTAAGGTTGAAGATGACCTTAGCAATAGCAATTCCAATGAACTGCACGGTTTCTCCCGTTGGTTTATGGCCTTTGAAATGCCCTTCCATGATCTATGATGCAGACTTAGAGATTCAGAGCCAGAGTCACATTATACACTTGAACCACTTCCCAAGAAAAACCTCTGGAAAATGAAGTTTGAAATATATCATGAGAGGACTCGAATGTTTCCACTGACGTCTTGTAATATTGAAGTTCCTCCAGCAAAGATGTCTGAAGGAGTGCATTGTAGCTTCCAATATCCAGGGTCTCTTTTCCTGATAACACAGGCCTTCCTGCAAATTCACAATTTACACGGAAAGGCACCAACCTGTATTATTACTTGTCAATTCTAAATGCACACTCAAGCAAGTGAGGTCTATATGTTAGTTACTTGACATGATATATATGAAATATTACCATTAACTCTCATAGAGAAGCTGCGAGGATAAATTGTTTTGAAGTCTTGTATATTTGTCTTATGGGAATAAACTCCATCTCCGTTTTAAACTCTCTTGGTTTCTTCGAGACCTTTTGGCCATACATATGGATCTAAATGGTTGCATCAGTAAAATCTTATCAGCCTAATTATTATATATAGAGGGTGGGAGGGCATTATTATAGAATTATAGAGGGTGGGAGGCGTATTATGCTCTATAGAGGTGGGAGGCGTATTATTATAGAAATTATGTGTAATTTCTCTATGTCTCGCCCCTCCCACCCTGAAGCATTGATATAAATTATAATGTGTTCTCCTAATATAAGCCCCTCCCATCCCCTCCACCCTCTATGGGTGGGAGCTCTATAGAGGGTGGGAGGGAGCATTATTATGCTCTATAGAGATTTGACATTGTGTAGAGGTATATGTTCTCCTAATCAATAGCCCTCCTCCACCTCTATAGAATTCAGGGCATTGGCTAGAGGTAGGGACTGGGGAGGGGTCATTATTAAATTGTATAATTGTTATTATAATTTTATAATAATGCCCAGAGATGAGGAGGGGTGCATTAGAGAAATATAGAGGCGTGAGGGGTAGAGGCATTATTAGAGAAATAATAATAGGCTCTGTAATGCACCCCCCTCCCTGCCCTCCTATTCTCTATATAGGAACAGGAGGAAATCTCTATATAGAGGGTGGGAGGAGGGAGAGGTAATTATTAGAGAAATTGTGTGCATAATTTCTCCCCCCCAGAATAATAATTTCTCCATTAATGCATGCCCCCCCTCCCACCCTCTATATGTGTTTCTCCTAGCCAATGGCCTTCCTGCACCACCTCTATAGAGACCCACCTCCCGCAGCACACACTATTCCCTGTAGAGGGGTGGGAGGTGACAATGAGAAGTGTAATATATTCTCCCTCCACATTACTTTCCTCCTGGCATTAGAATTATTTATTATTTCTCCTAATAGTTCCATGCCTCCACCCTCTATATATAGAGGGGTGGGAGAGAGAAACGATATTAGAGAGTATAATATTCTCTAATATTGCCCCTCTCCCAGGGTGGGGAGAGTGAAGTGCGATAAACAAATTATAATAATAATTTCTCTAATAATCTCCCCTGCCCTTCTGGGGATGGGGGAAGAGAATTTAGAAATTATTATTATAATTTCTCTAATAATATCAACCCCCCTATAGAGGTGGGGGAGGGAGGGCATTTTAGAAGTATAATAATTCCTCTATATTTACCCCTCTCCCACCCTCTCTATATAGAGGGTGGGGGAGAGGGCATTAATAAAAGTATATTCTCTAATGCCCCTTCCCACCACTTTCCTCTGGGGTGGGAGGCTAGAAGAAATTATATGCTCTTCTCTAATGCCACCCCTCCCACCCTCTATGCAGATGGTGGGAGTATTTTAGAGAGTATAATAATCTCTGTCTGCCCCTCCCACCCTCTATAGAGGTGGGAGGGTATTAGAGTATATTATGTTCTCTAATAAATGCCCCTCCCACCCCTCTGGGGCGGGAGAGGCAGCGTATTAGAGAAATTGTCTAGTACCTCTCTAATAATGCTTTTGTCACCCTCTATAGAGGGTGGGAGGGAAGCGGAAACTTTATTGAAAATTATGTATTTCTAATAATTCCTTCCCCTCCCACCTCTGCTAGGGTGGGAAGTGTGATATTAGAGAGTGTGTCCTGAGCCTATCTAAGTATACACCCCATCCCAGCCCTCTATGGGGGGCTATTAGAAATTGTGTCTATTTCTAATAATGCTCCCCCCTCCCACCTCTCTATGGGGTGGGAGAAGTAAAGTATGGCTATCTGTGCTGGAGGGCGAACGTGTCAGAAAAATTATTATTATATTTCTAATAATGCACCTCCACCTATTGAGGGTGGGAAGTATTAGAGAAAGTATAATAATAATTTCTCTAATAATGCTCTCCCGGAGGGCATTAGAGAAATTATAATAACTCCTACTCTAATAATGCTCTCCCCACTTACCTCTATGTAGGGTGAGGAAATTGAAGGCATTATTGAAATTTATAATAATAATTCTCTCTAATTCTCTCACAGGAGGCATTATTAGAGGTATAATAATAATTTCTCTATGTGCTCTCCCCATGCCCTCTGGGGGTGGGTGGGAAGGGGGCATTATTAGAGAGTGTGTCCATAATTCTCTAGCCTCCCCCCTCCCACCACCTATCTTAGATCTATGGGGGTCTTGAGGGAGGGGGTAGAAATTATATAATTTCTAATAAGTGCTATGGGGGTGGGGAAATTATTGAAACATTATTAGAGAGGGAATTGTTAGGAGGAGAGAATTATAATAATGAATTTCAACTGTGCCCCTCCCACCCATGATTGGGAGGTAGTCTTAGTATTATAATTCAAAATCCCCCACCCCTCCCCTCCCACCCACTGTAGAGGCATTATTAGAAAAATTATAATGTGAATTTCTCTATTTTATATAGAGGGTGGGAGAAGGGGCCATTAAGAGATAAATTATTAATAATTTCTCTCAATTTCACCCCCTGCCTCTCTATGGAGAGGCATTATTAGAAGTGTGTATAATTTCTCAGCAGTCCGCCCCTCCCACCCTCTATACCCTCTATATAGAGGGTGGGAGGAGAAGCATTAATAGATAAAATATATTCTCCTAATATTATACCCTCTATGGAGGGGTGGGAGGCAGTGATGATAGAGAGGTGGTATGACATGTGAATTCCCCTCCCACCCTCTGGGAGGTATGGGGTGGGGGGGCATTATTGAATGGTATTCAATGATTTCTCTAATAATACTCCCTATAAGAAAATTGAAGGGGGCAATTGTTAGAGAGGTTATAGTTTCTCTAATATTATCCTATCTGGGGTTTTGGGGGATTATTAGAGGGTATAATAGTGCCACAATAATGTTGCTCCCAGCCCTATATATATATATAGAGGGTGGGAGGGGGCATTATTAGAGAGTTTATTATGGTATCTAATACTACCACATATAGAGGAGAGGGTATTGAAATTATAATGGGGGCATTGGAAATTATTGTTATAATTTCTTATATGGCTACCCCTCTATAGAGAGGGGGGGGGGTGAGGCATTATTAGAGAAATTATTCTCTATGGGGGAGGGTGGGAGGGAGGGGCATTATTAGAGAGATAATGGGGAGGATGGGGGTGGAATTATTAGAGAAATTATTATTATAATTTCTAATAGAGGAGAGATGATTAGATAAAATTATATATATTATATATAAGTTTACATCTAATAATACTGGATATATAGGAACATCTAATGAATTCATTCACTTTTATTACATTAAATTGTTAATATCAACCAATATTCTTTCCACAGAATAATTGTATGCACTATGCATGTTGTTTTAATACTTTAATGTTTTATTTATTCATGTTACAACAATTAAATTTTATACTATTCTAAGGCAATAAAAATGAAACCATATTCATCCACTTTGCAATGCATTAAGTGGTTAATATCAACCAATATTCTTTCCACACAAAGATTTCATGCAATATGCCTATTGTTTTAATACTTTACAATGCATTAAATTGTTAATATCAACCAATATTCTTTCCACACAAAGATTTCATGCACTATGCCTATTTTTTTATACTTTAATGTTTTATTTTTTCAAATTCAAAAAAAAAAAAATGTTTTTATAAATAAATAGGATTGAAAATTAAACACATATAGTGATAAATATTTTCAATTAATCGATGAATAATATATCGATAAAAATATTTTAATTAGATTATAAATATTGTTTGGTAAATGGGATGGGGCAGAATTATTAGAGAAATTATTATTATAATTTCTCTAATAATGCCGCCCCCTATAGAGGGGGGAGGGAATGATTAGATAAAAATTATATATATTATATATAAGTTTTATCTAATAATGCCCCGTTATATATAAGTTTTATCTAATAATTCATTCACTTTGCAATACATTAAATTGTTAATATCAACCAATATTCTTTCCACAGAATAATTGTATGCACTATGCATATTGTTTTAATACTTTAATGTTTTATTTATTCATATTTTGTAATTAAATTTATACTATTCTAAAATAAAAATGAAACCATATTCATCCACTTTGCAATGCATTAAGTGGTTAATATCAACCAATATTCTTTCCACACAAAGATTTCATGCAATATGCCTATTGTTTTAATACTTTACAATGCATTAAATTGTTAATATCAACCAATATTCTTTCCACACAAAGATTTCATGCACTATGCCTATTTTTTTATACTTTAATGTTTTATTTTTTCTTAAGAAAAAAATGTTTTTTTATAAATAAAATAAGTTGAAAATAAGCACATATAGTATTAAATATTTTTCAATTAATTCTGATGAATAATATATCTAGTCCACAAAATATTTAATTCGTTATAAATATTGTTTGACTAAATAGGATATTTCCACATAGGCGGAACACGTTATCAAATATCGTTAATACCTTATAAATATTGTTTGACCAAATAGAGTATTTCCACACAATTCAAACACGTTAAGAAATATGTCATACAAACATATCAAAGATCAATTGTACACCAATGTTTTACGTGGTTAAAACCTTCAACGTGGGAAAAAATCCACATCTCCAACCAACATTACTAATTGAGGAAATATATTAATGCAAAATAAAAATATTTTACATAAGATTTTATCACAATCGATCTTTAGCAAATGACCCTCCATGCTCTTTAAATAGATCATGGACCAATCAGGTGTTAAGCCATGGATCATTATAGTCATTAGTATTGAGGAGAATATGAACCATTGGATCACTTTATGTCTCAAACATATTGTTAGCATCAGATTACATAACTGTAAATGCATGCTCATGCATACTAAAGAAACACACTTTACCTAAAGTTACATTAGACCAAGTTGATCTTAATTAACTCCTAAATGTCTAAATATCATAACTTCCCCTCTTAATAAAAACTTGGATAAGATTGAAGGATTTATAAAGGTGACACAATAGGATAAGGAAGGAGGAATTAGAGTGTATCCCCCCTTAATGACAACTTCTTGAACTCCTAACATAGATCAAAGTTTGAAAAAAATTGTTTTTGTAAGAGATTTTGTGGAAATGTTTGTAATAAGATCCTTTTGAGAATACAATCTTTAATAAACTTTTTTATGAAGTGCATGTGTAGCTCAATGTGTTTGATGTGCTGATGTTGAACTAGATCTTTGGTGAGTTGATCGCACTCTAATTGTCACACCAAAGTGTGGTTGTGTCCAAATTATGAAAGGATTGTTTGAAGCCACAAGGCTTTTTGAATTACATTAGCTACTACTTGATATTAAAAAAGAGCAAGAGATTATTGTTTCTTACAAGAACAAGTGACAATTATGAAACCAAGATTGAAAATACAACCCACAATAGACTTCCAACCATCACCTCCATTGTCTGTTCTTAACCTATGTAATTGATGTCCATATTTTTTTTCTACAAAGGTATTATAAGCCATAAACATGTCAAAAAATTCACTCTTAAGTTTTAAAAAATAAACCCAAGTGTGTTTGGAGAAGTCATCAACAAATGTTAGGAATAAATTGCATCCAAATAAATAAGGAGAAGGAAATGGACCACACAATTCACTATGAACAAGCTACAAGGTGGTCGAGGTGTGCCAAGATGAATGCTTGCCAAAACAATCTCGATGAGTTTTTCCAAGAACATAGCTGACACAAACATAATCTTTATAATAAAAGAGAGGAAGACCATCTACCATATTTTGATTACGTAGCTGCTACAATATACAATATTTTCAATGGCCAAACTTCTCATGCCAAATTTTTTGTTGGACAACTGAG
>SNQJ01S0043596.1:74663-93703 GCA_010110895.2 Picea sitchensis
TACCAGAAATATCTAGCTGTGCAGGTTGGCGGACTAATGGATTCACATTTGTACTTGGGCTTTTATATTGCGACTCTGACTACCTTCTTCCCCATTACATACCTAGCCTCATCTCCGATCAAAGATTCAGGGGGACAAGCACTCTAGATTTCATTTCCATTGTTCTGTGGCATCCAAAGACCACTCAGACTTCCACGACATACAAATTTACAACTGGACTCTCACATCATACCCTCTGCCCCGTTAGACAATTTGTTCTCAAAAGTTTCAAGACCTACAATTTGACCATCGGGTCCTCACGTCTCCTCTGACTCTGGCCACCCACTTCCTCATTCCATACCTAGACACATTTATGGTCATGGATTCAGGGGAACTCACACTCTAGATTTCACTTCAATTGTTTTTTGACCTATAAAGAGCACCCATAATTTTTCTATATACAAATTTACAACTAGACTCTCACATCATACCCTCTGCCCCATTAGACAATTTAATCTCAAAAGTTTCAAGAGTTGCAATTTGACCGTTGAGTCCTCACGTCTCTTGTGGAACTATTGTCACCCCATTTTCAAGCCCATCCATCCACTTTCAATACTTCTCCATTTATCCAAATCTCTTTCACCATTTGACCGATCGCTTCCCATTCCATACCTAACAACTTTTCAGATCACGAATTTCCGAGCACGCGCGCTCTACATTGCACTTCCATTGTTCTGTGACCTTCAAACAACATCGAGACTTCCACGATACAAAAATGACCTACAATTTGACCTTCAGGTCCTCTCGTCTCTTGGGAAGCTATTGTGACCAAATTTTCAACCCTATTCGCCCGCTTTCCATACTTAGTCATTTTTTGGAATCTCTTTCACGCCTCCAGTTCCTAATCGTTGTTTCCTGTGCCTGTCATATTCACACTTCTTTTTGACTATGCAATAACTGAGCTTTAATCCTAACAACTCCCCATGCCTCCAGGCGACAGTCATAGTAATTGTTCGTAGACAATTTCTCCAGAAACATGTAGAAAATATCCTGCTAGGTAATGTGATATGTATTACAAATATCAATATACTAGGTATAATTTGACTATCATTTCCCTATTGCATACTCAATTTTTTTTTTCGCTTGGGGCTTTCGGGATAGGCGCAATGCAGTTCTAGTATTGTTTGACCTGCAAACAGAACCCCAACTTATGCGATGTACAAATTCACTTCCTAATTCCAAAAACATCCTCTCTTTCATGTTAGACATTTTGCAATCAAAAAATGCGATACACATAATTTGACCATCGGGGCCTCACGTCTCCTTGGGAACCTAGACACCCTATTTTGAAGACCATCCAACTGCTTTCCACACTGCCATTTCTTGGAATCTCTTTAGTGGATTGTCGGGTTGGCGGGTTCAGACAATTTCCAATTCCTAGTCATTTTTTCCTGTGCCCGCTACCTTCACACTTCTTTCTAAGTATATGCAATAAGTTTACAACTTCTCCAGAAACATCTAGAAAAGATCTTTCTAGGAAATGAGATATCCATTACAGATTTGAATATATTAGTTGTTCTTTTCCCCCTTCTATACTTAAACCAAATTCCCATTTCTCTTTTCACACATGGCTTCACATTTTCACTCGTTCTTTTATATCATGAGTCCGACCTACCGCTTCCCCATTTCATACCTAGCCACATTTTCGATTGCAGATTCCTGGGAAGGAGGGTTCTAGAGTGCTCTTCCATTGTTCTGTCACCTCCAAAGAGAACCCAGAGTCCTACGATATACAAATTTACAACCAAACTATCACATCATACCCTCTTCCCCATTACACAGTTTTCACTCAGAAGTTTCAAGAACTATAGTTTGATCGTCGGGTCCTCATGTCTCCTATGCAACTATTGTCACCCCATTTTTGAATCCCCTTTGTCCGCTTTCCATACTTCTCCATTTGTCCGAATATCTTTCGCAAATTGTTGGGTTGGCGGATTCATGAAATATCCAATTCCTAGTCACTGTTTCCTGTCCCTACCACCTTCAAACTTCTTTCCAACCAAGTCCGACCCACTGTTTCCCTATTCCATACTTGGCCACTTTTTCGATTGCCAGTTCTTGAACACTCGGACTAAATATTTCCCTTCCATTGTTCCACGACATGCAAACAACACTCGCAATTTCACAATTATACAAACCCACCACTGGGCCACCCCACCATACACTCTTCCCTTTTACGTGTTTTTTAGTCAAAAATTTCGATACATACAATTTGAACATCGAAATTCACCTCTAGTAACAATCCCCTTTAACACTATTTTGAAACCCATCTGACTGCTTTTCATACTTTTCCATTCCTTCCTTGCACTCGTCCCTTTTACGCATTTCACAGCTAAAATTTCTGAAACATACAATTTGACCGTTGGCTCTCACCTCTACTGAGAATTCCCTATATTTTGAAAATTGTGCGACCACTTTTCATATTTTTCCATTCCTTATTTGCACTTGTTTATAATAAAAGAGTCTTATTTATAATAAAAAAACTACATTAAGTCTTTAGGTTCTGCCCTTCTGAAAGCAACCAATATTTGCAAAGATCTCCCATTAATACACATTAAACCAAGATTTCTAGAAGGTTATATTATCATTTCTGAGTGTTGATTTCAAACACCATGGAATGTCATTCACGGGACCTCAGTTTGGCTTGTTCATGAAATCTTCAAACCCTAATTTTGAAAATGAGCCCTACCAACTGTTTCCCTATTCCATAGTTAGCCACTTTCCTGTAATTCCACAAATATAAAACCATCCGCTAAACTGCACCATCATGCCATGTTCCGTTTTACGCGTTTTACTGTAAAACATTTCGGCTAACGCAATTTCACTGTTGGACACTCACCTCTCCTCATTATCTCATGTAAACCTATTTTGAAGCCCATCCAACTGCTTTTCATACTTGGCCATTCCTTGCTTTCTCTTCCCCATCTTCGTCACCTTCACACTTGTTTATAATAAAAAAATGTTTATATATATATATATATGTATTTTTTCTAAATATGCAATTAGTAATCTTTAATGCTAACATCTCATCATGCAGGAACCGTGTAAATTGTCATTGATGGGCGAAATGCTCGAGAAGATCTACCAGTAATACGTATTAAACCAAGATTTGTGGAGGTTTTTGTTATCCCTTTAGAGTTTTAATTTCAAATACCATGGAATGTCATTCGCACGTCCTCGACTTTTCTCATTCACGAAATCTCCAATCCTTATTTTTTCTTCGCCGTAACCACCACCTTCACACTTCTAAGTATGCAATAATTAAGCTTTACTTCTAACATCTCATCATCAAGCACGCATAGATATTTTCATTAATGAGAGAAGAGATCGAGGAGATTTTCCATTCACATGCATTGAATCAACATTTATGAGGGGGTATATTATCCCCTCCATTTTTCATTTCAAGCATCGTCTAGGGAAAACAAATGTTCTCGTAAACTAATGACATCAACTCGACAACAGTTCTGTGGAGATACAATGAACATCTATAGGTGTGAGGACCAGAACTACCATAGTAAAAAATCATCGCTCCAACAGCCTACCATAGTAACAAAGAAAACAAAAGTTCTTCCAATGAAGGTGGTTCATCCTAAGATTGATAGTTCTCACAAGATTCTCGTGGAGAAGAAAAGAAAAAGGATTGTAAGGGACGCAGAAGAACCCAAAATTGAAAGTCAGAACATGGAACTTGACACTGATCTGGATAGCATATTCTACAACCTTGATGATCCGGGAGACGCCATTCAGCATAGCGGACCAATGGACTTAGTTGGTACCAAAATTTTTGACGAAGATGAATCCTTTGTATTCTAGAGTGCTTCTTTTGAAAGCGAATCTAAAAAATTAATTATTGAAAAGAGAGATGTAAATAATAAGAAATGGAAATATTGTTTAGAATTTGACCTTGCAAACATGCAACAGTCCCAAATTTGTGGACTTCATAGAGAAACTGAAGATGTTCTTGATGATTCCATTGGAGTAATTGAGGTTGAAAATGCCAAACTAAAGTACCAAATCAAGGAATTAGAGGAAGCTTTGATTCCTATGCCATCGCTTGCCAGTCCTTTGGCAATAGCCATGCCTTCCACCCCTGCAGTAGAGTTAAAAATAACCTCCAGCTTCCTCGCATCGTGTAGAGTATATGTGGAGAAAAATATCAAGAAAAGAATGGAACTCATTAATGAGGCCTCAGAAACATCACAAGCTATGGATTCCCTGGGAATGAGCACAAATAACTTGCTCGAACTTTTGCAGACGGATTTACAAAATGAAGAAACTTTCTATTTGCACACGATCATCCCTTTTKCCTTTCATGTCAACAACATGGCAGAMACAACAAGAAGACATCATGATCTCCCCTCCAAAATCTGGATCGCTCAATTAGAAGCATGCTGGAAAGAGAAGGTGAAGAACCTGTATCTCATTGGACAATCATGTGAGCAAGCAATATCAATGGAATAAAAATTATTCACAAAGTTGAACAAAATAAACTTTTTTAGAAGGACCAATGAGTTCCAGGATCCCAACTTAATCATCAACTCATTGAGGTTAACCAATCAAGCTTTCGATAAATAAGTTGATAATTTTAAGGTGTTGTCTTTAGAAATTTTTTACAATGTTCTTGAATATGGTGAAGATGACATGGACAACTGGCTAGTTGACTATTTGGTACAGAATGGAGACATTCAACAGGCTCTGCGTAATATTTCTATTGATCTAAGTGAATTAGAAACAAAACTTTTCAACATAAATATACGAAATGAGATCAACGTCGCCCCCTTGAAAACCTACATTAAAGAATTTGTCGAGACAAAGTTGAAGCAGGTCGCCGACGAAAGGAAATAGGAAAAGGCATTAGAAAGAAAAGAGAAAAAATTCTCATATGTACCATAGCTGTAAGTCTATACTGATGACATCTTGCTTTGTTTATCAATCTAGCTATTCCACCTTTTTTGAATAGAAATCTCTAGCGAAAGAATGATACCTTCCCATTTCTTATTTTCAGGTATTACACTTTACCGTCTCCCACTTCTTCTTTCCACAGTCCTATTTCTTGTACGCATTCCTCTGATGGTCCACAGGAGCCCCAATCCTAGTCTATATGACAAACAAATTTAAATTTCCAGGAATATGTAACAAACTATTATTTTTTTATATATTCCAAACAAAACTATTTTTTATCTCCTTTTATATTTATGTGCTCCTAAATTTTTATCTTCAACTATGATGAATGTCAAGGCATTTTGTTTAATTTATTTGAATTGTCATTTTCTCATGCACATCTTTTTCTGTTGGTTCCGCGGGAGCCCCAATGTCAGTCTATATGACAAACGCATTTAAATTTCCATAAATTTGTAACACACTTTTATTTTTCAATATATCCCAAATAATACTATTTTTTATCTCCTTTTATATTTATATGCTCCTAAATTTTTATCTTCAACTATGTTGAACGTCAATTTTTTTTTGTTTATTTAATTTGAATTATCTTTTTCTCATGCATATATTTTTCTACTGCTATGCATATAATTGTTTTTCTCTTGACACATATACAAACAACTGTATGGAAATTTTACTTAACTCTAACCATTTCAAAATATACATTGAACAAATAAAACATTGAAGAGACAAAACTGGAAAGAGAGAACATTTCGAACATAGCAAGATGGATTATATAGTTTCAGAAAATAAAGCAGACTCTAAAGGGCACGTGTCATATCTTGCATGGTTACCACATGTTCTTCATGCTTCTTGCCACATCTCTGCTGCAATTTCCATCTACCCCCGAGACTTTTACCCCATCCATCTTCATTTATTGCCAATTCAACCCAGCAGAGACTACGCTACCATGGAACACTTGTTTAATAAAGTAATTTTCAACCAAGTGAGCTAATGCAAAATATATAGTAAATGTTACGAAGGAATTTTTTTTTTTTTTTAACTTTTTTCCTCGAAGTGTATGCTTACCCCCAAAACCCTTTTTTTTTCCTGCAAAAATCTTGAACATGGTCGCACTCAAAACATTTTCGAAAAAAAAATCAAAACTTTCATATAACAAGGTTAGATCTCGATTAGTCTTACTAGAAAATGAAAATTTTCTCTCTATTTCTAATTTATTGAGATTGCATAAAGCCTAGAGAAAAGAGCATACAAAAGAAATAAAACACTTTCTTCTCTGTTTCTAATTTATTGAGATTGAGTAAAGCACAATACAAAGATCATACATAGATTGAAAGGGTGCTAAACTAAGAATTTAAACAAAAAAAACAAAATATTAAAGCCACAATTTTTTTTTAAAGGTGTAATGAAACTTTATACTTTTGGATCTCACAAAAATGGTTGTATATTGGGAAAGTAGAAACCTTTTTAGGTGAAACAAAAAATGTTTCCAACTAAAAGAAGTGCTCCAGATGTAATGAAACAACCCACTTAGATAAAAAAAATGCACAAAAATAATAGAACTCAAAAAATTGTTTGATGCATGCACACATGCTTAGGATCTTGATAAAAAAATGGGAGCGAGTCTTCATACTGGCTTTGATAATAAGTTTGGAAAATAGGGTATTTCCACATAGCTTGAACATCTTAATCAAATTCTCACAACAACATATAAGTGATTAGTAAGTTACAATGTTTTACATGGTTAAAACCCTAAAAGAGGGAAACAATCCATGGCCTTAGTCAATACAACCACTTGAGGTAATATATTAATGTAAAAGTAAAATATTTTACATAAGAATTTCTCACAATCAATTCAACAAATGATCATTTACTCTCGTTAAATAAATATCATGGACCATTTGGGTGTTAAGTGATGGATCAATATAATTATTAGTATCCACCAGAATATGAATTGTGAAATCACGTTATGTCTACAACATATAGTGACCGTTAGATTATATAATTCCAAATGCATATTAAAGAAACACACTTTACCTAAAAACATTTTAGATCAAGTTGATTTTAACTAACTCCTAAGTATATAAATATCCTACTAAATATTATTCTCTTTTATAAAAAAAAAATGATAATGTTAGCCAAAATATTTTATCAAAAGTAAAATTTTATCTAACTAAATATTTCTTTCAAGTAAATCATATTTTATAATTAAATTTAATATAATTGACAAGAAAAAATTAAACCATATCCATTCACTTTGCAATGCATAATTTTTAATATTAACCAATATCCCATCTCCATAAAGATTTCATTCACTTTGCATACTTTTTAATTTTAACACAATTTTTTTTCTTTATCTTAAATTAAGTTAAAAAGTAATTATAAATACTTAAATACATAAAAATTGTAATCCATCCACTTAACTTTTCATTGGCAATTGTAATTTAAATTTTTTAGTCATTTTAATCTAGTCACTTGATGTTGTATTGGGAATTCTAATTTTTCAAATTTTAGAAAGTTGGAAATTTTAATTTGTAAACATAGATACTTTTTAATGTTATTATTACTTCATTACAAATTGTAATTATGAAAAAACTTTGTGATTATAAAACTATAAGCATTTAAGCATTGTAAATCTCAATTAGTTAGTTCAATACTTTTGCATAAATTAAATAAAAAAGTAAGAACAAATACTCAATCATGAAAAAATTATAACCTCCATTTAATGAAAAAATTATAACTTCTACTTAACCTTGCATTAGAATTCTTCATAACATCTTAAATTATAACTTGTAAATACAAAATTATTATTACTCCATTGCAAATTGTAATTATAAAACTCAAATATTATAAATTTCAATGAAAAAATTAAATTATACTCTTTAACATTCTAAAAACATTTCCTAAAATTGAAATCATAGTTATTGTTACTTCAAAATATTTTATCTAACTAAATATTTCTTTTAATGCAATTTATATTTTTTAATTAAATTTATTTTATTTTAAAATAAAAAGTAAACCATCTTTATCTTCACTACAATTAAATTGTGGATACTCATTGATGTCCTATAGACTTACTTCATTAGCTATTTTAATGTTTTAATATTTTAATTTTCTTATTATAAATACTACAATGTTTTTTTTTTTTAATGTTTTAATATTTTAATTTTCTTATTATAAAAAACACAATATTTTTATTAAAAAGTAAGAGTAAATACTTAATAAAACACACAAATTGTAATCTAGTCACTTAAGTTTGCATTGGAAATCATAATTTTTCATATTTTAGAGAGAAATTATAATTTAGCTACTTAACCATACATTAAAAATTGTAATTCTTCAAATTTTAAAGCATTGAGAATTAAGAATTGTAATTGATAAATATAAATACCTTTGAAAAGTATGGTTATTTTATTATCAATTGTAATTATGAACTCCTAAAAACATTGGTAATTTCAATGAGAATCTATAGTTTGAATGGACTGAATAATATAATTGAAATAGATAAAAAAAAATAAAGAAAAAATCCATCATTTCTTGTTAGGGAAAGATAGTTTTCCATTACATGAGATTTATAATACTTTATTAAGAAACTAACCAAAATACTTGAAGTAAGAAAAATGGTATTTTTTTTTATAATGGTACTTAGATTTTGCAAGAAGCTATAGACTAGAAAATAACTAAGTTTGAAGAATTGGATTTTTATTAAAAAAGATAAAATTATTCCAATGTATTGATTTTAGTGGTAATATAGTCTAATGCTTTTAGCACTGATACAATATATGCTATGTGTGAAATATGCCTATGTGTAATCGAGTAATTGCATTGATTTTAGCAATGATATATTGAAAAAGATACAATATATGCTATGTGTGCAATATGTTTTTGAGCAATCAAGTAGTTGCATTGATTTTAGCAATGATATAATGAAAAAGATAGGATACATTTATTTCAATGATAATATAGTGCAAAATGATTCAATGTATTGATTTAAGAAATAATACAAAAGAATTGATTTGGTGCATAGATTTAAGAAATTAATACCAAGAAACTGGAAATTATCGAGTGAAACGACTTCAACAATAACATAGTGAAAAACTATTTCAAAATACATATGAAATGTTGCTAAAAACGTTTTTCTCAGTTATAAGATGAAGTCAACCACCTTGTTTGCTTAGGCGTGATTCCTATGTGAGTATTTGCACATGAAGACCATTATTTTCAACAAGTTTTTTTTTTATAATGTTAATATTTATAGAATGCATTGATATATGCATTAAAACCTACATCATGTAATAGAATTATGAGAACATATGAGGTTATAAAAAGAAACTATTAATATGGAAAGCAAGAGAGACATGGTATGAAATTGACTGTAATATCTTGAGTAAGCTAAAGGTTTGAATGGTAGTAGAAATCATTTTTATTTTTCATATGATCAATATAAAAAGACAGAAAAACTAGCAGATGTGGATTAAAGAAAAGATAAACTTTACTACTATCAACCTTATTCCTCATGTGATTTTTGAAGTAGCCATCACATGATCAATATAAAAAGACAAAAAAACTATCAAGTGTAGATTAAAGAAAAGATAAACTTTACTACTATCCACCTTATTCCTTATGTGACTTTTAAAGTAGCCATCTTGATAGGTGGTCATTATAGTTGATACTTAGTAAATTTAAAAAGATAAAATTTGATATCCCTACCAGGACCCATGCCTATTAAGAACCCATGCCTATGCCTATTAAAAACCCATGCCTATTAAAGGATCAAATTTGATATCCCTACCAAGACCCATGCCTATTAAAAATCAGAGTTTTCAATTTCTAAATGTAGAGACACCCCACTTAGTCTCTCCCAATTCACAAATAGACTCATACAACTTAGATGACTTAACTATTGTATAAGTCTACAAAGAGGAAGTCCACTCTAGAGTCCTCTAATAATCCTCTTGGGGCCTTTATGATGTCCTTAAACTCAGTATGCCTGGTTGGATACTTCAAAACCTTCATAAATTTGCTTTTACTCTCTGATATTTCTTTACCACTTTCATCATTTGATCTTAAATGGTCTCTCTGATATCGATCACAGTTATGAATCGATGATCTGTTCTCGTATTCTTAGTCTTTCTGTATATGATGAGGGATCCATACAGCCTTTATTTACCAGTCTTAGTCATATAGGGTTTAAACTTTAATCATAATCTATGCCAACATGACCTTCAATTCACAAATTTTATATGCCTCCAATAGACACCAGGTTTACAACATTATCACAAGACTCAAATCGGTCTATGTTGGTATTAAAAGGATCAACTTCCTCCATAACCAATCTCTGTCATATTTCTGCATGAATATGATAGTCCTGATGAAGTAGCCTGAGTGATGCCAGATTGTAACCTCACTACAGATTCATTTTAAGTCTTGTTGGTCTCGAATGGACCAATTCTGCTGTGACCATCGATCTCAAGCAAAAGAAGGGCTACAAAACCAAACTTTTATCCTTATAACCAGTAAAATGCTCAATTTAGTCCTCGACACTAACACATATGCATTCTTATCGATCTATGTGCTCGAAACCTGGTTTAATTTCAATGGCGCTTATACATATAACCTAAACTAATGTTAGGCGTTTACCTTCGTTTCAGCATGGCCGAGCTATGACCAAGGGCTGTTCATTCGCAAATGATAAAGGTGGTTTAGAAAAAACACTTGAGGAAACGCAAAGAGACCGACCCTCGACACGTGGATTCCATAAACTAGGTGGTATTACCTTTTCGCAAATCACCCCGAAATTATTCTTCGTGCAGCTTTGCAATGCGAGACGATATGGATCGTTAATATTCATTCAATCCATGATCGAACGATCAGAATTTAACCTCTCACTCCAGCCCTTGTCTAGTCTCGATCCGACGGTTTATGTGAATCACTTCCATGATCCAACGAACCTCAACAGTTTAAACTCTTTATTACAACTCATTATGCAGCGATTATGGATCATTGATCCTAGGAGTGATCAATAATCATTCACGAAATCCCATTTTGATTTCGAGTCTAAATTTAGACTTAGTTGTATTTCAGTCTCTGAGACCTGCACCAAACATACAAACCCTTCTCCGGGTTACGAACTCGAATTCTGGATTTACATACAATTATGAGAAATATTACCATCAACACATATCATAACGCAATCATTCATCAGAGTAGAGGTTTACACAATCAAAGTCCCTAACACTCGAAACAGAGTGTTTTCATTTCAATTCTGTACATAACTGTTACAAAGAACCTCTCTACCTCACATGCCTGATCTACATGTATTTGGTCTCTGACTGATCTTTTGTCCACACTGGCCAATACTCAATGCTCACTCACACCAATTACCTCTTAGAACCCCTCATGCCTTATACAATTATACACAAAGAGTTCTGAAACCAATTATGGTTCAAATCCACACTCCTCTTATACAAAGGATCTCTCTACCTCACATGCCTTATCTACATGTATTTGGTCTCTGACTGATCTTTTGTCCACAGTGGCCAATAATCAATGCTCACTCACACCAATTACCTCTTAGAACCCCTCATGGCTCTTAGGCTTATACAATTATACACAAAGAGTTCTGAAACCAATTATGGTTCAAATCCACACTCCTCTTATCTTTAGGATCTCTATATCCATAAAATCCTCAAAATATTTCTAACTATTTCTTAGGATCTCTCACTAGTCCTAATATTTCTCTAACCCTCAGGAACCTCTCCAGATCCATATAACAAATGGATTTAATTACTACATATCAATCTCACTCAATATAATGGATTTAATTACTACATATCAATCTCACTCAATTCTATCTTATAAATCCTTTTAAAATAAAACATAAAAAAATATCAAATTAACAACTAGGAAACCCACTCCCTTAGTAAACAAAGACCTCCTAAGTCTTATCAATTTTACTTATTTTAAGGCAGGATGGCTCCCAAGGAACACAATTGTTCATTATTTCCTTATCATGAGTTCCAGTTCCAATACTTGGAATACCCCTGCGTCCAACACCTTATATTGCAGTTATCCATCAATCTTTACATGCTGCTGTCCTACTGTGGTTGCCTTCAATTCTCTAGGTATTTAAACTTTACATTCACTTGCTTTGATTCCCGCTTGCTTTTCCGATGCAAAGTATTTCAGTCAGCTGAAATTTGTTGCTTGCTGTCCTCCTTTTTCTATTGTCTCATCTCTTGGATATTCTTCTCATCAACATCCACAATCTAATTTCTTATTTAGAGGCAGAACCAACATAGATGCACTTTACCTTTAGATTAATTTCTTATTTAGGAGGCAGGAACCAACATAGATGCACTTTACCTGATGCATACATATCAATCTCACTCAATTCTATCTTATAAATCCTTTTAAAATAAAACATAGAAAAATATCAAATTAACAACTAGGAAACCCACTCCCTTAGTAAACAAAGACCTCCTAAGTCTTATCAATTTTACTTATTTTAAGGCAGGATGGCTAATTGTTCATTATCTCCTTATCATGAGTTCCAATACTTGGAATCCCCTGCGTCCAACACCTTATATTGTAGTTATCCATCAATCTTTACATGCTGCTGTCCTACTGTTGTTGCTTTCAATTCTCTAGGTATTTAAACTTTACATTCACTTGCTTTGATTCTCACTTGCTTTTTCGATGCAAAGTATTTCAGTCAGCTGAAATTTGTTGCTTTCTGTCCTCCTTTTTCTATTGTCTCATCTCTTGGATATTCTTCTCATCAACATCCACAATCTATTAATTTCTTATTTAGGAGGAACCAACATAGATGCACTTTACCTTTACATTAATTTCTTATTTAGGAGGCCGGAACCAACATAGATGCACTTTACCTGATGCACTTTACCTTTAGATTAATTTCTTATTTAGGAGACAGGAACCAACATAGATGAAACTATGGAGATTATAATATACCTTATTGGAATCTAGATATTTACGTAGTTGAGAGGCTAGGAAGGCGGTGGGAGAGAGGAGGTATAGATTTGTTCAATTTCTACACATTTTGGTGAAGAAAGTGATATTTATGATATTTTAAGAGGCCAGGAAGGCGGTGGGAGAGAGGAGGCATAAAGCGTGAACTTGGAGAGATTGAGGGGGTGGGATAACTTTGGAAAGGAATGAACATAAGGGGATGAATGGACTTTTCTGAGTACCTTTAGCTTGGTGATTGAGAGATTTGTTTTTTGTTGTGGCTGTTAGAGATATGGGCATGGAGGGCTAGGAAACCCAATTTTTCTAGAATTAGGAGCTGGATAATCCACTAGTTGGCTAGGAGGAAAATACCAAATTTGGGAAATATTTGACCAAAGGGTAAGTTGCTAAGCCTCTAAGGAGATGGATTTCTTTGGGACCACTATAAGGTTGGACTGCTAGATTAGGTAGTGTTTGGAGGTATTTTACTAATTTTCAACAAGTATTTTACTAATTCTTAATTGTTTATGATAATTAAGTTGTTTTAATTTGTTGTTAAATATATTATTCAATTGTATAAGTTGAAGATGGAATTTTGGATTAAATTATGTGGTTAGGAAAATAAACAAAAAAAAAATGCAAAGTAATTTGATTTGTATATATAAAAAAACTAAATTAACTAAAAAAAATTAGTACATATATTGGTGGATCAATTAATAACACCATAATATGAGAAGGGGTGTTACATGTACCTACAACTTTCCTATCTCACAATGCACAACAATAAACCAGAAAAACAAGAAAGGAAGCATAGCAAAGCATATTTCTTGACTATTGAAACTAAAATAAAGCCATAAATCATTACATGGCTATTTTTCTCATTACGTCATCATCTCAGAAATGCACATCAGCACAACCTAAGAACAACCTATTGAGATTTATTCTATCATTTCTTATATAATTAGAACTTCCATTTTCAAATATAGTGAGTCCTTGGAATATTCTCCGATCTACGATCCCCTTGCTTAATTCCTTTTGGAATTCCCCTCAATCTTACCCAAATTTTCCTCAAACTCAAACACAACAATCCCTTTAGATCCTCCAACATTGGTCCACAACTCCTATTAATTGATGACCATAAAGTGAGGGGATCCTCCAACATTGGTCCACAACTCCTATTTAATAAACAATTTATTGTGTTCTTGAGTTCTTTTCCTAAACAAAATAGAACAAAAAAATAGACAACTAAAACAAAATGTTCCCTTAGTTCACCAAAGAACTAAATTTATACATATCAAATTCCCTCATTCATATAGGCACATTCCATATAAAAAGGGAATGATTCACTTTGAATGTGTCTTCCTGTTTATTATACTATATTATCTAACTACCTTGTTAGTTATTCACCACTAATGTCCAATAGTTGTTTCAATATTATATTCCACTTCACCTTCCTTGTATTCTATTATTGCGCTATATTATTTATTTTCTTTTTAATTGAAAATGATAAAAACTTACAACCCCACTTGATTACAAGATCCCCACTTCACTTCATAAATAATATCGTAAATAATTTGATCTAAAACACTTCTTCCATCACAAGAAGTCTCCTCCACAACTCTATCCAAAAAAAACAAGTAAAAAAAAAGTGAAACTGAAAGGAACAAATTTCTTTGGGGGAAAATACACAAAGTCCATCCCTAAAACCAAATAATCAAACAAAAATGTGAAATTGAAATGATTTTTTGGTAGGACGAGTGAATACCATTTGTCAAAGGGCTGGGAATCCTGATTGAGTTGTGAAATATCAACATCCTCAATTTTGTCCGACATCGACACCTTTCCTTCAATGGAAAGGCCAAACTGAAGTACTTGACCTAGGCCACTCCTAACACTTAGTCATGTTTCCTTACTTAACTTATGTTTTCAAGTCTTATACTTAGTTATCTTCAACAACAGTAAAATAATGATTCATACAAGTACAAAATGAAATTGCTTGTGGGCAACCAAATTGGCCTAACACCCGAAATCTGATATAAAATAGAAGTGTTATGAGCTCAACTCGTGCCACACAAAGAAATTTTGCAATGGGAAGATTTCGTTAAGTTACAAATAACCTTTTTTGAAAACTCCAACTCTTCCTCGACGAGTTAGCCAATGCGCACCCTTCCTATGCAACTACAACTAAATACTTGTGTGAAACTCTCATCACCTTACTTCATAGCTAAATAGCTTTTGTCTTGCCTCAGACCAACCAACCTACGATTCTAGACTTAACCAAATCTCAGATTGCCTGCTTGTAACCGAAATCCTTTGATCTAACAAACGCGCCTTGACCAAATGATCTCTTTCCTTCTTGTTTTTCTTATTTCCTATCTCCAAATGGATTTCCTTTCTCAGTTATATAGGATGCCCAATGGGTGCACCCTCCTTGTTCTTCGTAATGCCATGTTCATGTTTGTGATGTCGACATGTGTTTTCACCGAACGCACCCCTCTAACTTGGGCCGACTTCTCACTTCACGAAACCGATGTCTTCCATGGGTGTGCCCATTTGATGCGCTCCACCCACTCTAGCCAACTTCTTCATTTTTTCATCGTGGGCACCCAAGCCAATACTCTGTCGCATATTCGGTCTCTTTCTTGCTGGTGTTCACAACACTCTTCCTTCGTTGGCAACAACCCTTGGCATGTGCTCAAGGAGTGGAGTGTCACCAACTTCATTTGGTTGGCTCCCCCTTAGCTCGTCCAAGGCGTCCAAGTTAATCCTTTTCAGATATGGTCGGTTGGGCACTCTTGCTGCCAATGCACCCATCCATCCAACCATATGTCTTCGGTGAGGACACCCACTTTCTCACATCCTTCAACAAGTCTCTACACACAACTCCTTTCACAATTCGTGGGTGTGTGAAGTCATATTTGGCATGACAACATGCCCAAATACTTCCACTTTGTCTATAAAGTGACCGAGCACCCTCCATCTCGCCCGGTTTGTCCATCTCGTTGCATGGAAGGAGCGTACACGCTCAAGTCCACTCTTGAGGTGTTACATGATCCCCCACTCAAATTGTTTTTCATCCTCGTAAATCCTAACATACTTCATCTATTTTGATTACAACTGACGCTCATTTATACCTCAAACCATCATCTGCAACCACATGCCATGTTTCGCACTGATTTGGGAAAATCATCACCTTTGGCCTCAATGTTACATGTCGTTGCTTCTTACTGCGATGACTACCAAGTTTTCCAAAGTCTTGAACTTCACATGACCTTCGCTGTATCCAGAACCAACCCATGTCGATGTTTCCGCACATAGCTATAGCTCCCAAATATTAGACTARTCGAGTGATCATTTTGACCGTCACGACTAATCTGCAAGTATGCACTTCTACACGTTCACAAATTCTTTCTGTCCACAACTTGTGTCTCTCAGTCCAATCCTCAAGATCCATGCGAATTTCCTTACCCTTGTCAAAATTTCACYAAGTCCTCAACTTGGTTTCTCAACTACTGTCTGCACCTTCATCTACTAACATTTTTTTTAGAATCAACCTAATCTTTCTGTTCACTTGAATTTTTTTCTACGACACATTTTCACCAAGGCACCAAGGCCGCACTACCCACTTCCTGGAAGAAATTCCAACCTCCAAGATCAACAGACCAAGTATTCTCGGAAGCCACCACCAAGGCTCTGGGAAAACGATGTGTATGATCTATGTTCCATCCACAAGTACCTCATGACCAATCTAACTTCCTTCAATGAGCATCCAAACTTCTCAAGTCGTTATACACTAAGCTTAAAATCATAGATCCCCATCACACATCTACAATAGTTAATGATCACTATAGGATCTCAGTCTTCCATGCCCACTTCTTCCTCATCCTCTAAGTATGGTTGAGTGAGTGCCTCTCTGCATTCCTTCGTATCAACACTTAGAGTTTGTGGTGCAAGTGACTTGCATGACCAAGCCTCCTCAACCTCATCACAAACTCGTTGGCAACAAGGTGATTCAGGTTGTGTTTCCTTTGTTGTGACTTCTACAAGTGTTGTGATGGATGACTTCAGCTCATCCTCCCTAACTTTCTCTTGTTCATGCAAGCTTCGCAACCGATTTATATTCTCCACGATAGACTTTGTTGAAATATCCAATGCTGTCAACCTATGTATACTTCGTTCCCTCTGGTTCATGACACCCAATGAACAATTCATTGGAGTTACTTCTTATTGTTTATTCATGTCATAAGGTCTGTCTGAACTTCCACAAACTCCCTCAACCAACCTAATTGTAGAACTTCTAAGATTCCATCCAAGCTTTCTCTTCATTGTCATGGGAACACTTGCCATTTTGTCTTTATCCATGAACACCAAGAAACCCTTATGTGGCACTAGAACTTCCTTGGCATGCTTGAGAAATTCTTGCCCCAATATCATTGCATTATCATCCAACGGAGCCACCATCACATCCCAAGTGGCAAACCAACTTCCAACTCTCAATGATGTTGAATGAACTACACCTACCACCGGCTTCATCTCTGAGTTGACTACCTTGAACACAACCATACTTCCCTCAGACTTGCAATGGAGTGATGTCGCAGTCTATTCAATAATAAAACTGTGAGTTGATCCAATGTCAACTGATGTTTCCATCTTCACCCCACTCACCGTCACATCCCAAAAATAGAGTATGCCATCCTTGTATTGCAATCGTTGTCCATGGTTCTACGTCTTGAACTAATCTAGTTGCTTCGTCAATTCCTCAATCTCTTCCATATTTTCCTTTATCGGTTTTAGCAATGGTTGGCTCACTTCACCAAAGAGCACAAGCTTCTGCATTGCAAGCTTCTCTTGGTTTTCGACCATCTGTTCCAACATTTCCTTCAAACGACAATTTCCTGTGAAATGGTTAAGGTTGAATAAGAAACAACAAATTGGCTTACCTCTGCGGTCAATTAATTCAGCCTGATTCTTTTCCTTGACTTTGCCTCTATCATGGGCGTCCCCCTTGGTTAGTGACTTCACCCTTTTTGAGTTCATCCTTCCGATTCCATCCTTTGCCTCTTCGCTACAAGATTCTTATTGTTCGCTAGATTGCTTTACTTCTGGGAAATACCCTACGAAATGGTGACCTAAGCCTTCTTTGAAAGTGATGGAATTGATGCCTTCAAACAAACTTATTTTTTCTGCGATGTCAATGAAAATTGTTCTGGCTTCCATTTCCTCGGGCAAGCCTATCACCAAGACCTTGCAACCTTTGTCTGGGAAGAGAGGTTTCTTTCCTTCATACCATGCATCCCATCTCATTGTGAAGGATATCATCCTCTCTAAACTTTAGTGGGATGCTTTCATCAACCTCTGTGTTTCCTCATCAAATTTCAACTTCTTTTTGTCATCATTCATTGTTCCCATCATCCTTTCTTCACTCTTTTCGCAATTGTTGCTACAACTCTGCATTCATGCACCTTTCCATCACCACAGAACTACCTTCAAAACCATCTATTCTGACAACAAGTGTGTCCCCTCCTTCACCATTGTTATGACTGTCGTAGCAAGGATGGGATGATTATGCATTGATGTTCTCTTTGATACCATATATCACGGGGCTAGGAATATCGGTTGAGTTGCAGAAACTCAACATCGCCAACTCTATGTGACACCAACACCTTTTGTTCTATAGCAAGTCTAGACCAAAGTACTTTCCCTGGGCTATGCCTAACACTTAGTCTCGTTTCCTTGCTTAACTTATGTTTGAAAGTCTTATACTTAGTTATCTTCAACAACAATAAAAGAAGCATTCATACAAGTACAAAACGAAACTGCTTGTGGGCGGCCAAACCGACCAGCTAACACCCGAAATCTGATATAAAATAGAAGTGTGGCAAGCTCAACTCATGCCACAAAAAGAAATTCCACAATGGGGAGATTTCGTTAAGTTACACATAACCTATTGCAAAAAATCCAACTCTTCCTCGATGAGTTAGCCAATGCGTGCCCTTCCTTCGTAACCACAGCTAGAAGAGTTGTGCAAAACTCTCAGCAACTTGATTCATAGTTGAATAACTTATGTCTTGCCTCAAGCCAACCAACCTGCGATTCCGAGACTTAACCAAATCTCAGATTTCCTCCTTGTA
>SNQJ01S0043596.1:96685-113881 GCA_010110895.2 Picea sitchensis
AGAGATGCAACCATAAACACAGAGATACCGTAATACACGATTTCTATTAATCAAATAAATATACAGAGACTGTAAAAATACAGAGTGAAAGACTCGCTAGAATGGTGGCAGCTTATCTCTGAGAAGAGATGTGATAGCTACTCGCATTCGCAAGAATATGGTTACAATGAGGCTTTGAAGGCTTTTTTACAATAAACGTGAATGCCAAAAGTCCTAGACATCCAAAAACCTAACCCTAGGAGATGAAGCGCCAAAAGTCATGTGGGCCCCATTTGGGTAAGTTGGTGCATCAACTTCCCGAGGTCGTAACTTTTTCATACTATCTCCGTTTTAGACATATGATAGTTCGTTGGAAAGATCTATCTGAGGCCTACAACGCTCGAGAAAAAATAGCATCGTACATGTAAATTTGCGAGAGCAGCATATCCAAAAAAACATCGTTTAGGGCCTCAAAATGGCCCCGAAAGTTCAAGACCCAAAAAAACTGCTAAAAATAGTAAATTACCAAAATTGCTAGAAACATGTTTTGGGCCAGTTGGAAAAGGTTGGTGGCCACCGATATCCACTTGGATCACAACTCCCCTTGGCGCACACTCAATGAGTGAAGCGTCACCAACTTTGTTTGATTGGCTCCCCCTTGGCTCTCCCAAGGCATCGAAGTTACTCTTTCAAACATCTATTCAGTTGGGTTCTCTTGCTACAGATGCACTCGTCCATCCAACCATCTGTCTTCGGTGAGGATGCCTATGTCCACCATGGGGTGCCCACTTGCTCGCATCCTTCAACAAGTCTCTGCACACAACTCCTTTCGCAAGTCATGGGCGTGGAAAGTCATCTTTGGCATGACAACGTGCCCAAAGACTCCCGCTTCGTCTATAAAGTGACCGAGCGCCCTCCAGCTCGTCCGATTTATCCATCTCGTCGCATGAAAGGAGTGCATGCACTTAGGTCCACTCCTAAGGTGTTACACCATCTTATTTACATAATGCCATTATGTGCCCCATTGCACCATATATCTATTCATTTAGATTAAAATTGATAACTCTGATTTACAATTAGATAAAATTCCTTGTATTAAAAGATGTAAGTTTTTAAATTAAAATAGGTTAAAATGAAAAGAAACTAAATCTTTATGTCATTATTGAAAACATTATACCTATCATCTTTTTCCACTTAGATTCAAATTCATAATTCTTATTTACAAATTAATCTATTAAATATTAGAGAATGAAATTTTTTAAATTAAAAATCTGTTAAGATGAGAAAAAACTAAATTTTTATATCATTATTGAGATCTAGCCAAAGTGAACCTTCCACCTTATAACTACTTTATTGGAATATTAATTTAACCAATAAAATCATAATACATATTAATTGGAATATAAATTTAAAATCATAATATATATTAGTTGTAAATTTGAGTTCCTTGTATGTCTATTTCCATACTTAAATTTCTGTCAAACTACACTTTTATTTAAGGTTTGTCCATAATTTTGTCTTAAACTACATTCTCTCAAATACAATTATTAATTTCTACTCAAGCTAATTCATTTAATAGTAAGCGCAGATGCAATAATGGTTTTAGAATGTTAAAACATTTTAACAATACATTAACACTTAGCTAATATTTTAACACTTAATTAACACAAACATAAAAAAACAATAATATCCAACAATCATAAAAATTACACAACACATGTATAGAAAACAATCAAGACTCAAAAAAAGTAACTTAACAAATATTTAGACAAGTCCCTATTATGAAGAATGTCAAAATAATAATATCCAACAATCATAAAAATTACACAACACATCATAAAAATTACACAACACATGTATAGACAACAATCAAGACTCAAAACAGGTAACTTAACTAATATTTAGACATGTTCCTATTATGAAGAATGTCCAGAGTTGCAGCATCCTGCCTATAACTCTATTACAAATATACAATAAATCTAAAACAATATAACCTAAAACATTTCTGCCCTAAAACATTTCTGTAATTATCTAAAATAATATAACCTAAAACATTTCTGCCCTAAAACATTTCTGTAATTTTCTAAAACATCTTTAATATAACCAACTGTATTTTTATTCCATTAAACGAAATCACATAATTCATATACAATTTCAGTTTGTAAAATTTCGCATTGTACCATTACCTATAATTCCTATTTCTGTTCAACTGCTAGAAAACTTCTGTATACTCTTTGTATATAATTAAAACAGAAATGCATATTTTGTATTGAACTAGAAGATTAGATACGCAGAGCTACTCAGAGAAGCTCGGAAAGAGACCTGTATCTGTATCGCTGTTTTATGATCTTATCTTTCCCTCCAACCATTCCTTTTCTTTGAGTAGAATGTTGTGGTGGATTTTCATTGTTGTTACTTATTGCTGCTGCTGGGGGTTCCTTTACACATTCAACGTTGTGAGTTAAGCTTCCGCCTTTGCTTTTTACATTGTCTGGAATTGGTTTTACATCCGTTGGCTCCTCTCTTGAAATATATTGTACAGTCCTGATCTGCCTCGTGTTTCGATCTCTCCTGTAGCTCCTTTCTTGTTCATGCAGGCACCAGTCGCAGATCAACTCGTTCAATTCTCCATCTCCATACAGTTTGCTGCAGTATCTGGATGTAGCACAAACACAGATTCTGAGTGTGCAAAAAAAACATTCTAGTCTATTATGGAAATAGACAGTCAATATATGAACTGTCATTTTGAAAGAGCATTCTCATTTAGATTGTTAGGGTTGTTGGCAGATGTAGAAAGACACGCATATTACTAAGATAGAAGAAAATTAAAATGGGAAATGAATTATGTAAATCTAACCTGTGTTGAAGGCGATATAAACATCTTTGGCACTGAAAAAGTTCTTGCTCTATGCCCAAATCTCCACACATACTGCATTCTTTGATGGGAATCTGTATTTGCATTGTGAATCCTTCACGAAAACGAAATTCGAAGAAATATTCACCACTATGAAATCCTGGAAAACTCTCAAATCCACCAATGGAAGATTGTATAGACGTTTCTATCTGAGAAATCTAGTTACATCACTTCTCTTATAGAGTAACTTATCGTGTTATTGAAGCTTTTAACCGACAGAATGAATGAAATCTATTCTGATTTGTGAGTGGATTTTTCTTTTTCCATGATGTCTTTGTGGGCTAGATTCATTCGAAGTGGATTCAGTTTTGTTTGATTGAACAGAGATCGCATTATATTCTAAGCTATCTGGACTCTATTTGTGAAAGGTATTGACGAGACTTAGGAGAGGCCAGGAGACCGATATAGTAACTTAAATACATTCACTGATGTGTATACCCTTTTCGAAGAGTTATAGATGGACGATTTGATTTAAGGTTACAACCCTGTTCAACAGAGGAGACTTTAAGCCATTTAAGAAATAGATTTAAGCCAATTGTAGGTTGAACCGACACTGAATTTGATTCCCAAAACTTGAGTATTTTTAATGGTTTCTAAAACAATTCCGATATGCGGTCGTCCTGTCACCCATTCAAGCAACACATATTCTTTTGATACCCACTGCAAAATTATTTCAAATAGGACCTTAGAAATATTGTCGTTCAAGAGAAATGACCAACTAAACAAGATATTCAACAATATTCTATCAGATCTAAATAAGATATTCAACAATACTCTATCAGATCTAGCCCTAGTAGTTAGCCAAAGCGCAGAGAACAGAATATTGATAGGTTCCAACTTATTTTCAATATGACACTTGCTTGGAAGCGATTGTTGCTGTCATAAAACACAAAGCAAGTGGCATGTAGGGTTTTCTAGAATATGCTCATCTGGGGCTTCTTTCTTTATGGCATGAGACTTCTCCATAAAATATTTGTTTGGGGTTGCCAGATCATTTGAAAACCTAATAGTGGTTGTAAATCTAAACTTGACTAGATTCAGCCCTTATCTTCCCCGGTCGCTGGCTTCCCTTGTCGCTGGCAGCAGCAGAATGCTATGACGAGGCGTGGGGCAGCTACTCATAACGTCGATAATATCGTGCATCTCAAGGTTTTCCATGAAAAAACAAACTGGGAAGCAGACTATTGCAAACAAATAGTTTCAGATTCCCTCTTTGTAGGTTAAAGTATTATTCAACACGCAGATATGAAAATCGTATCTGTAAAAAAATACATTTTACATAGTTCTATTCATAATATTATTAGCCAGCCATTCCAACTCGGCCCCAACTAAGAGACCTTTGGCGAAGGTTTCTCAGTGGTTTAAACGTTCGTTTTATTTTTTTGGAAGTTTTGTTTTTATTTTTTTTATTTGTCTAAAATGTAGTGAGAAATGACTAGATTTGCAGATCCTAGTGACTAAGTTTTTAATAATCAAAGTGTCTCAAGAATTTTTTTAAATATAATTTAAAAAAAAAAAAAAATATTTACATCCCCACATTCGAACTAAAAAAACCTAAAAAAATAAAACGTTTAACCAACACCTATGCCAAGTAAGTGACCTTTGGGGGTGTAAGTAATGTCCATACAGGTCAAAACTAGCATGACAACCTTCTGACTGGTCCAGTATGGATAGCATCGCTATGTGCTTCTATTCATGCATCAATCCACTTCCCCAGGACTATTTCAGAATGTAATAAAATTCTAAAAGAGTCAGAAGTGCAACGAAAGGCTGCGGGCATTTTAATATGTGTTATATCTTATCTATTCGATATATAATAATTATATATAGAGCGTGTATTATATATATATATATATATATATATATATATATATATATATATATTTGTGAGAGAGTATTTAAAATATATAGAGATAAATAGAGAGGTAAATGTTTTTTTTTAACAAAAGTAGTTATAATTTTTAAGTAAATTTATAATAAAAATATATTTAATTTTAAGTAAATCTTTAAAAAATAGTAAAATATAATCCTAGAATACACATCCTTGTTTATTTGTTTCATAGAATGTACCCTGTAGACATCAATAAAGTGAAACAATGACAATAATATTGGATAAAATAGAGGTTAATGCCCATATTAGTTTTCCATAGAAGGAACCATTTGGGTGGCCACTTTGCTGGTTTGAGTTTCAAAAGGATGAAAGTAATCTACATAGATTCTATTGACACTTGAGTTAGCATGTATACCATTTTTTGGAGAGGTGAATGTAGATTACAATGTGTTTTACTCGATGAGGTTGTGTATGGCCACTGTGAAGTCGAGTTGTTTCTCTCACATGATGATGAGCGATACATGTGATTCTTTTTCTCAATCTTGGAGGCTAAGGAGGTGCTTCCCTACTTTTAGTGCATTCTTATCCTTAGCCAAGGGGCTTCCTTATTCTTCACGTCAGTGTTATGCTTTTAGATTTTTGTGTCGTGGGTTGAGGTCATATCCATGCCTGGGGCATCCTTGACTTCTTTCTCACACTCGTGGAGTACTTTCTTCAAGCCCCATATTTTCCCCAGAAGACAACAACATGAACAATGAGCCATGGTGAGAGGCTTACCTTCCTTGGCCAATCGTCTATGGGGCTTCATTTGGTGCCGAAACAAAGAGGAAGTTGGTGGCCTCTATAAGTTCCCCCCTACTCCAACCCAAGCCTCTGCTCTCAAACTTTTTTTCTCTCTCTAAAACCATAAACAAATGGCCAAGTCTCATTAAACCACCCTTTATCCTTACATTTTTCTACACTACACAAGACCAATGATGAAAGTAGTGCAAGACACAACATTTGACACATAGAAGAATCAAATGGATAGATCACCTTTAGCTCAACTACCATATGAACAAAAGGAAAACACAATGAAAACAAAAGGAGGAAATTATATCTCTTCATCCTCTATATGCTTGTACAATGTCAAGTAGTCAAAGGAACCTTGCCCCTCTTAATGCTTGGAGGTGCAACTTGAAAGATGTATTGGGCCTTAACTACTAGCATAACCATAATCATGGGAGAGGAAAGGTGATAGCTCTATAACCCTATTCATTATATGAAACCATTTCACCTTTTCCTAAATGCGGCTTTAATGTTTTCCCATAATCATGAGAGAGGAAAGGTGATAGCTCTATAACCCTATTCATTATATGAAACCATTTCACCTTTCCTAAATGCGACTTTAATGTTTTCCCATATGTCCATGTCCTTGTTAAATTATTGTTTTTCCTAAAAGTAGCCCGTCTATTCGAACTTGTGAGCTAGTGACATCTTGTAAAGTTGTGAGGGCTTCCACTTTGCCTCATTGTTTGTTTGTAGTGATGCCAAATTCTCAAAATAACTATAAAACTTTTTTCCATCGAAATCAAAGAGGCTCCCCCACACATGCTATCCCTAACCCATATACAGATTTGTTATATAAAACAATTAACTCGTTCTCCCTTTTGTAAATCTTTTATACTTTGTTCGTCACCGATCACATGTATTTCCTCTATAAGGCATTCGCTTCTTTTTTTACCCTTCCCTAAATAGCTTAAAAAGTTTCAAAGGTTTTTCTACACAGCGTAAACGGTAGAGTTAAGCACATCTATATCAGGAATCTTTGGTTGGCGAAGAATACAATATCACATTTTCTTAATTACTTAAGACAGTGGGCGACATTCGTGACTCTTGGTTGGCGAAGAATTCAATGTTACATTTTAAAACAAATTTTCTTAATCGCTTAAGTTAGTGGGCGATGTTCATGACTCTTTGGTTGGCGAAGAGTTCAATAACACATTTTAAGGCAGGTTCCCTACTCACTTTAAGTTGGTGGGTGTGATGGGATAAGAGAAGTTGTTTTGCCTCTCCCGTAAGCGAAGAGTCCATTACATATTTTTAAGGCAATTTTCCTAGTGGGTGAGTATAATAAGATTGAAAGTTGATTTTGACTCTTTGTTTATCGAAGATTGTTTTTAATTATTTAAATTTAAATGAGTGGGTACAATAGGATAACATAAGTTGCATGCCAACCATTTGAAAATTGATTAAGAATATGTGTAATCTTACTTTCCTATTATATATTTTTTCATCATATTCATAATTTGCTATTTTCCCATAATTTACTATTTTTCCCTTCACAATCATTAGCACACAACATACACTTTTTGTTTAAAGAATGAAAAAAATGTAAATATAATTATATTTTGAAGATTATATGGTAATTGTGAAAAGGTTGAAATTCACTTTTTCAATTAATAAAGAGGTTATTTCATCTTATTATTAATAATTTGTTTTTATCTTTTTTTTCAAAATTAAAATTTAATAAAAAAATATTTTTAAAGATGATGATGATTAATGTCCACTAAAAAAGAATTAGTGCATATGATCTTAAAAAAGTAAATGATTTCTAAAAACATTTAATAATATTTAATAATAATATTAAAAATTCAAAAAAATAATTATATATATATATATATATATTTATATATTTCAAATTAAAAAATGAATGAATAATTTTATTTTAAAAATTAAATAACTAAACTATTTTAACAACATTTCTTAATAATATGATGAAAAAAACTAAAGTTAAATAATAAATTTATTTAAATATATTAATTTTATTTTAAAAATTGAATTAGTAATTTTATTAGCATCTCATCAATCATCATTGGAAGGTAAGAGAGAATGTTTTTGTGACACCCATTCATCCAAAGTGGTTAGAGTGATATCCCTAACTACCACATCCTTTGCTTGAGCCAATGATTGATATGTGAAGAGAAGGTAAGAGTGAAGAGTGACTCAATATGACAAAGAGCTCTCTAAGAATAGGCTAAATAGTTTCAATATGCAAGTGATTTATCCTATGAATCCTATTTTCCACATGTTAATCCTTGGTCCATCCATGAACATAAAGGTGAGAGAGGTCTCCAACAATATATCAATTGAACAAAAGGGCCAATTACTTTGATGAAGCCATAGTGAGGGTTCACATTAAAAATGTGGTTATGTCTTCCCTTGGTTGATCGACCATGAAATACCATCCTAATCCCTAATCCCTAGCTATACTTGGTGTCATATTGGATTTGAGAAGAGGTAAATCACATGAATTCCTAGTTAATAAGGCCTTGGAAATCCCATTGATCAACCTCCACTCTCCTAAAATAAGAGATATGGAGGAATGTTGGGTAGATGTTGGCCCTTGACCAAGTCTTGAAGGATCCTTGGTCATGTTTGACCTATTTTGGGACTTCAAAAGGCTGTCGTAGGCAGAGCGCAAGTCGAAGCGGAGATTGCGGGATCTCGACCCCCTTCTAGGGGTTTTTGGGTTTTGGGATTATGTAACGGGTATGGGGATGTCAGCCCATGGGTTTACCCATGTTTAGGCCTATTTTGTAATGTATAAATAGATTTCTAAGAGATGTAAGGAGAGGGATGAATGCAAGTGTGTGATGCTAAGTGCTAAGTGCAAGTAATAGTTGTACATGCTTTGTGCATGTTGTGTGAGACTTGCAAGGCTTAGTGCAAGTGATTGTGTAAAGGATTTGTGCTATGACCTAGCTCGAGGAAGGAGGATATAGTGAAGTGGGCACATAACTCCTATCCTATGTGAAGTAGGATTTTGTGGCTCTATGCATGTAGAAGATTGACAGAAGACTATAATAAAGAAGAAGAGTTGGTGGACATAGCCCCAGGCTAGGGGTGAACCAAATATATACCGTGTTGCTATGCTTTGTGTGATGTATTGATGTGTTTATATGTTTAATTTCTTAAGTGCTTTGATATAGATGAGTGATAGATAGATCTGTAGATGCTTTGTTCTTAATAATGTGAATGCATGCTAGATCTAATATGTTTATTTATGCTAAGTGATTTTATATGTTAGATCTGTTTTAATACTGCAATGCTCTGTAATTAGGGTTTTCTTTGCAAAGTGAATACTCGCGAACTGTAACTGATAAGTTCTTTGATAGAGTATTGTAATCACAGATCGATGTCCCAGCTAAGGTTGCATAAACTGGAGTCCTGCAACCACCCCTGCCTCTACCTCGAGTGAGACTTCATCTGCTTCATAGGTGTTGCCTAAAGGGCCGGTAGTTAGGGTTTTTTTGGTGTGCTCTTGAGCATCGAACCTTGGATCTATCCCTGTGCCAACAAATGGTTCTGTTGCTGGAACTTGAAACTGTGATTGCTGGGAACTGAAGAAAATGAAGCGTTGTGCGTAGATTTGTCACCCTAGTGCGTAGTATTCTACTTGACCTGCAAAATATTTATGCCAACAAAGAGAAGTCTTGTCTGAAGAAAAGAAGTAAGACCTGAAATATTTNTGTAAGAATAATGAAATTTTTTAGATCTGAAAGTTTTGTGCTCTGTTGAAGGTAAGTTAAGTGAAAATTTTTGTTTCGAAAGTATGAATCTAGGTATGTTGGATAAATTTTGTCCTATCTTGAAAAGTAGGGCACAAGTGGATGAAAGAAGGTTTGATATGAGTAGATGTGATAGAAATGATGACAGATATATTATTCCTATGCACAGAAAGAATGTTTGGACTAACAAATGGATGCAGGACCCTAGAGAGAATTTTTTGCAGGTTAGTTACTGTGACCGTAGTGCATAGTACAAGAAAGCTTGGGGATCATTTAAAAGAAAAATAGGATTAACCCTTTGTTATAGTTGCATAAGACAAGGCCATATTGTTAAGGATTTCACTGGTAGAAGACCTAGTTGTCTTTGTTGTAAAGCTATGGACCATGAAGTTTTGGATTTCCCTAGAATGATTGCTAAGCTTGAAAGAATGAATATGAGACAAGGAAACCCTAAGGAACATCAAGAAACTAAGACCATGGCAGAACCTCAGAAATAATCAGAGACTCTATTACTGCAAATGAAAGAAACCCTGAACGATCACAGAAATATCAACTTGTCAGAGATCTTCAAAGAAAAAGAATGCATAGAAACAAGAATATGAGACTTCGACATTGACTATGTTATGGATGAAGAAACACAGGTGAATATCATGATAGAAAGAACTTGGGAAATATTAGGAAAGCCTCCTATGATCCTTTCATTGGGAGGAATAGGTTTATTCAGAGGAAAGATGATAACCCTATGTGGAAGACTCACCTAGATATCTATGAGTGCTCATGGAAATTCGACAGAGGAATATTTTGAGGTTGTTAAGTTCAGTGAGAGAAACTCCCCATTTACTATGTTTCTAGGAAAAACTTGTATTGAGAAGGATCAGACCAGAAGAAAAGAAGAGGAAGCCCTAGAACAAAAAAAGCAAGAATTAAAAGATTTCATGACTAGGAAGATAACACACTTGATTTCAGAACAGGAGAACATATCGAAGTTGTCTAGGACCAAAAACTTGGATGTCAAAGTTGAAATAACACAAGAAGACTCACAGAAGAGTGAAACACCTACCCCAGACAAAGAAGAAGTATTACTCTCTAACCGTATGAAAGACTCTCAATAGTGCGAAGTTACTATGCTAAAAGGAGATAAGAATCATAATGGAAAGAGAAATACCGAGACAAAGATCACAGGGAAGAAGGCTAAAACGCTAAGTAAGAAGAGAGAAAAGATAGAAAAGTTGCAGAATGTTCCAAAGGGGACTTTGAAGAAGGAAGGTTTGAAAAGATGGAAATTCGTCGAGATATCAGAACAACACAACATGACACTTCTCCATGGCGAAGCAATATAACCGCAACATGGGAGATGATCCTACCCAACTCCACAGACTAGATGATGCGACCGAAGCTCACCTTCATCGCGCACAGGAAGAAAAAGAACATACCACAAAATCCCTAAAGCAAGTACAAGAAGTAGTCATAGAGCAACGTCGAGTTGCGCAGCAGGAGAAGGATTCTCTCAAAACAAATTTTGAAGAGGAGAAAGCACAAATCCAACAAGAGAAAGAGGAGTTGCTCGCCGAGCATCTCAGAGCCAAGTAAGCAGTTAAGAGAGCACTTCGCTCTGTGACATGCTTAGAACAAAAAGAGAAAGAACTAGTAGAGAAACAAGTAGCACAACTTGCGGAAGCTATCCAACAACTTCAACAGAGAATCACAGTTCTAGAACTATGAACAGTGCCCAGTACTTCGTAGGATGTGCGATATCAAAGAGAATCCACTGCTCACAATTTAGTTGCTCGAGGATCAAATAATTCGCCATGGAATGTAAACATCTGAGTGATCATAGTGCCCAAACTTATGAGTGACTCATTGTGGATATTGAATTAAAGGCACTAGAGTCACAGCTCGAGGAGGCAAAGCAGGAAGAAGAAACAGTACATGCACAGTTGAAGCCCCTGTCAGCAGTCGAGAGGATGAAGCGATCCCAAGAATAACCCACTTCTCAACAACAAGTCCACACCATTTAGATAAAATTCATGGAAGTGACACAGAGGCTCCAACCAATACATGACGAGGCTTGCCAACTGTTCGCAAAGATTGAAGGTTGAGGAGAAGAACTGGAGAAAGTTGTCACTGCAGCTGAAAATGCTTAGAGGGACCTGTCAATGAATCAATTATTCAAGAGTTCATCGAGAAGGATGCCTTGGCACAGTAGTAGGTCGAAGCATCTCGATCCAAGCTCGAGGCTTTTGAAGCAGAGCTATCCAGATCAGAGTGACTCAGGATGATTCACAGGTGAGTGTTGGGGGCTTGTTGGCCCTTGACCAAGTCTTGAAGGATCCTTGGTCATGTTTGACCTATTTTTGGGACTTCTATAGGCTTTCGAAGGCAAAGCGCAAGTCGAAGTGGAGATCGAGGGATCTCAGCCCCCTTTTAGGGCTTTTTCGGTTTTGGGATTATGTAATAGGTATGGGGATGTCGGCCCATGGGTTTACCCATGTTTAGGCTTATTTTGTAATGTATAAATAGATGTCTAAGCAATGTAACACACTTGAATTTAATCTGAGAACAACTTCGATGACTTCCACGTTGGTCCGGGTTACACTCAAAAAATTTCCCATGTACTTTTGGGATGATAATGTTTTAACTCATATTAGGAACATACTAAGAGAGTTCATTTTATATGATTACAACAAACATGAGTAGGGTTTAGGGAAAATTTTAGGAGCTAAATTTCACTCATGGACTAATTTTCCATGTTTTTTTTTTCCAAAAACCGATTCCCTGATTTCCTTTTTTTTTTTAAATGATTTTCCCAAATTATGTATGATAAAAGTATTTTACTCTTAAAATCACTAAATGTTTCAAGAAAGTGTATAAAATCCTTAGAAATTTGAATATTTTACAAAAGTATTGCTAAACATTTTATGGTTGGCATTTTAAAAATTAGTAAAATTTGCAAGGTTTCTACACTTTAATATAAGTATGTATCCTTAAAAGTTTACCTGGTAGGGATTTTTCTCTTTTCTTGAATCTTCGTGAAGTTATATTCGAGTAAAGGGCTTCCTAATAAAACTCTGGTAGAATGGGAAGGCTCCTAGTGGAATTAAGAACCACATTATGAGAGCATTGCATTTAGATGCCAATTTTGCAAAGAGCTATGCCATATTATGGCTACCTTCCTGAAGTTCAATGAAGGTGTATGTAAATTTTTACTTGTAGGAGAAAATATTCAACCCCCCACCAATCAATTTCTAGCATGTTAAAAGAAAGAGACGAAGAAATTCAAAAAAGGAAATATAGGGGAGTACCTCTCACCATGTGGCCCTAGTTTTGCATGCCCCTATTGAGAAAGAAAAGCCCAAAATCCTCTCAAAATATTTTCCCTTTGGAATCTTCGAAGAAATTCCAAAGATTGTTTACCATTCTCCCATCACATATGAGATAGTGGAATATTTTCCTTATGAGGAAGATTAGAAATAAGCTTTACTAGATTTGAACCTCAAGATTGATTCACATGAAGGAAGTTCCAAAGGAAGGACATGACCAAAAAATCACATAGAATTTGAAGCCACTTCCAATGAAGAATGATTGAAAACAAATAGCGCTAAGAAGGCTAGCCACATAAATTATTTAGCTCAATATCTAGAGTAACTAGTAAGGACAAAATCACTTTGATATAGGAAAAAATATGACTTTTTCTATAAAATCAATCCCAAAATAAGCATGCATTAATTTTGTGTTTTTTTGTGCGGAGAATTTATTCAACTCCCTTTGGTAGTGAAATTTTCTCAGGAATCTATAAAAATCTAAACCAACCACCAACCCTTTAGATTTGGGCACGAAAATTGATTTTGGAAACTCCAATAAAGACTCAAACAATTATGCTTGTACTTCATCAAATGAGTAAAACCACACGATTTTTTCTATTGATTATTTTTTTTATTAACATCTTATTGCATAGAGAGATACTTTCTACATCCATATATGAAGGAGATATGTAATTTTATTCTCAATGTGAAGGTGACATGTGGAATTTCAAATAATAATAATAAAACATTAATATCAAAAATATTATTTCAATGTCCCAACCTAAAATAAAAAATCATCTCTCTATGTGTGTGTTCCCATGCTTTATGACCATCATGCTTACACTCAAATGTACTCGAGTTATAACCACAAGGCACACATATCAAAAAATGATACAATGATATTGTCATTTGATTATAATAAAACTATGAGGTGTAGGTATATACCACACATGTTGTTTCACAAAAAANTTTATTTCATGTGGAAGATGTGGCATGTTTGTATTTGCATGTCGCCTATCTCTACATTGACTGCATTGTGAGGACATTGACTACAATTTTGTTATATCTATTATCTTATGTACTACAATCATTAGCGTTTTTAAAGACGTGTATGATGAATGTTGTATGAATCGACTATTGTCTCTTAAACAAGAGGATGGATTGCTTACTTTTTATTATATATTGATGTATGTGATACTAAGAAGGTGGGGAACCAATTATGGAAGAAGCCCAAAAATAAAGTTGGTTGTTGGAGGGTGAGCCTTAAGTTCTAGACAAACTTTGTACTCATCTCAAGGCAAAGTGAGTTACATGGTTGGATGGCCTCATCCAAGGACCCAAGAAAATTAACCTTGGGATCAGTGCAAAGTTTATCAGGTGCTTAAGGTTTTCCTTTATTTGGAGTCATAAGTTTCTATCAAGATGAGACTTATGATAAAGAAGGATGCATTTTTCATGTAAACCAAATGCATTGCAAATCAGAGCTCTGGAAAATATATTGAGACTTGAGAAGGATTCCTCATATTTCCATCAACATGAGTTATAATAAAGCCTACATCCAAGATAGATGATCTTACAACATGTCATCCATTCTTACCTTTTGCTTTGCATTTCTATATTCTATCTAAAAGATTTGGACCCAAAACTTCAGGAGGATAAACTCAATATACATTATAATAAAGCCTACATCCAAGATAGATGATCTTACAACATGTCATCCATTCTTACCTTTTTCTTTGCAATTCTATATTCTATCTTGAAAATTTGGACCGAAAACTTCATGAGAATAAACTGAATATACATTAAAGTTCCACAATGTGATTACGATTATACTATATATTATGCCACAAAACAAAACAAATAGCAATGGGCTCCTTAGTTTCAAAAGTGAGTTAGATTAAGTACCTTACAATATTTCATTCCATCTAAACTCAACATCAATGGTAGGTGAAGGTGATGACATCAAGAAAAACATATATGCAACTTTTATTGCAAATTTCATGCCTTTTGATATGGTTGTTTATATGAGATGAAAGACATACAAAGGATATCAATGTTAATGCGAAAATCAATACTTGAAAATATTAAATTGTTTACAATTAATTCTTAATTCTAAAGCATGAGCATTCCTCTAATAATTATAGTGTAAACCATAAACAAAATATAAAAGTAATCTCAATTCTAAAAATGGTATTTAAATCAGTGACAAGTTTTACAATTAACTATGTACATGATAATATAAATATTGCAATTCCAATTATTTGCACAAAACATTTCCAAGATACTCACCTAAACCATTTTAACTAACTAGCTCCATAGTCATGAGAATAAGTAATCATTACTTTTTAACAAAAGAATATCTATCAATAACAATTACTTTAATTTTAAAAATGGCTATCTATGTAATTATTAATTTCAAAAAGTATATTCGAAAATAATAATCAAATATTTCTCATGGTTCATAAAGGTGGTCAAATCTTCTAAAAAGTGAAGATTTACAAATGTAAAAAGACTAACAAATCACCATATAGATGGGCTGGTAAAAACCGTCACCAAAAAGTACCTTATCCACTTTTGCATTGTTAAAATGCTTTACAAGTAGGTTGATAAGAAGATCGGTTGTAACCATGGGTACACACAATGCGTTGTTTGCATTACATGATGTTTTCACTAAGTACTTTTTTACATAAATAAAGTAGCAAATAGCATATTCAACAACATAACATCCTAGGGTTATATATATATATGCTTATATCCATTACTATAATATAATATAAATATTATTAAAACCTTTATTATAAAAAAAATAGTTTTTATTCAATATAATATATTATAATAATAATTTTTTTCAAAATTTAGATTTTAGGATTCATTATCTATGTATTTTTTTTTGTTGGTATGTATTGATTTTAACCTAATGCTCTACTTGGCATTGTAATTACATGGAATTCATCATTGGTTTTTATTGTTTTCAATATGGTTAGAAATACTTGGTATTAAGTTATTTTTAGTTAGTGATATTATTTTTTTGATATTAAGTTATTTTGGGTTTTGATGTATTGATTTTAACAATTAAGATGTAAATTGATTTGATGTATTGATTTTAACAATTACATGTATATTGTTTAAGTATTTAGGGTTTTGATGTCAATAATAATATAGTGCAAAGCAATCCAATTCTTTGATTTCAATAATCATATAATGCAAAATATTCTAGTGCATTGATTATATGAATTATATAGTGAAAAATAACATGCATTGATTTCAACATTGATACAAAGCAAAATTATTCAATGCATTGATTTTCACAAAGATATAGTGAATAATTTGATTAATTGATTTTCCAATGTAAAATGATTTAGTAGTACACATCTTCAATACCCTTTTTTCATCTTTCATGAACTCAACTTTGAAATTTTTATTGTGGAAATAGGAAATTAAACATAAATTTAAAGTAATGTGATTTGATTGTTTATCATAAAGTGTACATTAGATAAGTACTTACTACCTAAAATAAAAAATCAAGTACTAGAGCACAAATATCCCCAACTTTGGTTTATTTGACAAGACTCCATTAATTATGTTAAATGTAAGTCTTCATGTTTCCTCTTCATTCCTAGCAGATTGGGTTCCTTACTTAGGTGGGGTTCCATGGAGTAAAGTATTTCCTTTAACTATCCTTATTATTTGTATTGAAAGAGGAAAATTTAGGAAAATTCTATTGAGAATTGTTTGAAACTTAACAATTCATAAGAATTGACATAAAAAAAAAATGTAGTAATATTGAATAGAAAGAGCATTAATACCTTACATTTTTTAGCAAAAAAATTGGATGAGAAAGGGTGCAAGTAAGTGTGGCTAAGAGAAAAGTTGAAGAGGATAAATTAAGATTGATTTTTATGTGATATATGTTATTTAATATCTTCATCCTATAACTTTGTTATTATTCATTTTTTTCATCATTGAATATTGTTAATTTAATATTATTTATCTTCTAATTTTTTTAATGTTTAAATGAGTTTATGATATTTTTTTCAATTGAAAATATATTTTTAATGCGTTTATAACCAACTAAAATTAACATGGATCCATTTTAAATATAAATCTATAAAACATAAAAGAAAATAAAACAATATAATATAATGATAAATATTGATGATGATGATGATGATGATGATTAACGTCCACTAAGACCTAATTGGTTTATCGGACCTTAAGAGGGTAAGTGATTACTTGTGATTCTTTAGAATTTTGTTTATGTGCTCGAAAAACATTAAGAGAATCTTTCCATGATCACCATACTTTTGTTGAGTTAAGAGGTTAGGAAGGTTGGTAGTGTGATCAATATTTTTAAAATGAGATCTAATATGGGTATAGGCTGGACAATCTAAGAGAAAGTGATTTTCATCTTCAACCTTATTAGTGTCACAAAGGTGACACACTCTTTCATCCCATGGAGTTTTAGGAATTGGCCAATGCCCAGTTTCACTATGGAGCTCATGAGAATTTGTTCTTATCTTAGCAATGCTTATTTTTTTCTTTACACTTGGAAAAACAAATAGATAATTTTGATCTTCTAGATTAGGGTTGATTACATCTTTATAATACCTTAATTTTCTT
>SNQJ01S0043597.1:37192-64425 GCA_010110895.2 Picea sitchensis
CTAAATATGTAATAGATGAGAACTACAAATCCACAGAAAAAGTTATGACTAAAACCCTAATATCATAGTAATTTGAGATTTATTTAAGTAAGGGATAAAGTGGAAAAATGAACAATATCGTGAAGTCATTTGGTCCAAGTGTGATAGCATTTCAAGTGCATCACCAATATATAAAACACTTTAGGGAAAAGTGGAACAAATTTCATTCATAAACAAGAAAAAAGTGAGAATATTTTTGGAGAGAATGATCATAATGTTCCAAAATACCTTCTTGTTTTTCAAGATAGGGTAGTTGAGAAAAATAGTTCAAATTAGATCAGAAGAAGATGTACCATTTGGCTCACTAATCAATTAAGTGATTATCAACTTTCCTTTTCTATGTTATTTTCTTAAAGGAAAAATGGTTATAGTTATATCCTTATAATTATAATTCATCATTTTTACAAATTTTACTTTGATTGTGAAGAAAAAGATAAGAATTTTCTATGTGAATTTTGTTTAGTACTCAAAGAAAGTTGAATTCTAACTCTTTGTGGGGAATGCTTAATGAATATTTGTGGGGAATTCTTAATTAATATTTTTTTTCTAACTCTTTGTGGGGAATGCTTAATTAATATTTGTGGGGAATTCTTAATTAATATTTTTTTTCTTCATTTCTAAAACAAAGCATGAGAAATTTTGAAAAATGTAGAGTGGTGTGTTGATTTATGTGTCAGAGGTGAATTGTACATTTCTCATATGGTTATATTGGAACATAGGAAAGTGTTAGAACAAACTCCTAGCTTTTCCATGTATAAAATTCTTAGATGGTTTTAGTCATTGAATGTGAAAAGAGAATATATAATTCAAGGCTATATGTTTTACATTTTTGCAAACAAAAGTGGGATGCTCTATCTTTATGAGAAGGGATTCAGGAACCCCTTGATTAACCTAATCTCAATGTAGCCATGAATAGATCCATATTGTATATCAATTCTTTAATGATATATACGAGCTAATTGTAGGGGTTGATGTTTCGTTTGCTCCTCATTTTACATCTTTCACCTAATTGTAAATTTATATTTTTATAGAAATGAGCATGGAGATGCAACACTGTAAGATGATTTGGCATCCTTCACCTAATTGTAATTTTTTTTTTCTAGAAATGAGCATGGAGATGCAACACTGTAAGATGATTTGGAACTTAAGTTGGGATACCAAATGATGGGATGTCATTGTAACCCTCCTTTGAAATGGATTAATATCCATGAAAACACTATCATCCAAATTCCTATGACCTAGAGGATTAGTACAAAAATTGTCAAGTTCCATAGGGAAATGTAATAGATTTAATTGGAGGAAGATGCTAAGTTTGTATTTTTCTCACTTTTGATCATCCTTTTCCTTGCAACATCCATCTATTTTTCCTTATAATAACGATGATATTCTCCATATAATGTTATTACCCATTTTTGTTAATTAATTTGAAGATAAAAAAATTGAGATATTTTTAATTACATTTCTTAATTTCTATTATATTTATGCTTATTTTATTTTTGTTCTTTAAAAGGGTTTCTATAAATTAATTCAATTGATGCTACACATTTTATGAGTTGTTCCAAACATGAGTAGAGGATAATGGAAAAATGGGTGCTACAAAGTCAGGGTCACAGTGTTACACAATCACATGTCACATTTTATTGGAGATTTATATAGAATCCTCTAAAGTTTACTAAAAAAAAATGATTACCTCCTTCTTATTTATTTTAATTACCTAATTATCAACAAATGTTTATTGGTCATAATGATATAATTTTGTATCCATATATTCATAACATATAATCACTTTGCTTTTTTATAATAAACAATCTTTTAGAAACTACTCGAGAACCTTTGACTCTCGAGAAGGTCTAGCTTACGACTCTTGTTAAATATTTTATAGACTTATCTTAATTAAGGACAATGGTTGATGTATAAAATCTTGTCGAATCAAATATAGAATGGATGATGATAAAGAAGGGTAATGGTTGATGTATAAAATCTTTTCGAATAAAGTATGGAAGGGATGGATGATAAATAAGCATACTTCTTGAAACATTGTAGACTTGTTTTCAATTTAATGTAGGAAGCACTCCATCCGAATTGTTATTTTATATGCTCATGTATGGGATAATTAGGTTGTACTCGTTCATTTAAGTTCTAATGTAGTTTAAATCGAGGACCTCTATTCTATAATGTATAGTATACTAACTAGAATATAAGTTCTATTGTTGTTGTTTATTTGTTGAATGTGATTGTCTATAGGATTTAAGTGTGAAGGTGTGACAGTTTTTTTTAGTGAAATATTTCTTCTAAGTGATATCTTTCTTCTAAGATTATTAAGATTAATAATTAGAGAAAAATATTTGATTTTAATTCATTCTTATATATAATTTGTATCTAAACCTATAATATTTAATTTGAACTTGCGTGTGCGGGCTTTCCATTAATTCTATATGCGTGAATTTTCATTTCACGGTTAATATTTGATTATGAAATTTTAATTTAATAAGGTGAATTTTGAAGGAAGTTTGTTATCTTCTTCGTGAAAAGGTTCGTGTCAATGAAATGTTTTATATAATGAAAATAGGTAGTGTCATATCAACCTAATCTTCTAGTATCTATATATTTACACACTACAATTTGATTATTGATATTTTATATTAATGTAATTTTATTTTTTAAGGCAATTTTCTATTTGAGTTCTTTAGAGTTTAAGGAAATTCTTTGCAACTAATATTATGTATTCATAGAAAGGAATTAAAGAAATCATTATTTAACATGTTCTAATCTTTAGAAGTAGTTTCATTACCACTATTACTCATTTTGCACAATATTTTTGAGCATCATGTATTTAACAAAATATATAAATATCTTAAGAAAAATATATAAATTCTAAAGAGATTTAAAAAAAGGAAACTAGTCATTAAAATATAAAAAAATTGTCTATATATGTAAAACATGTGCAAATTCTAAATATAGGGAAATGAGTGAATTTAAGCCTATGACCAACCTTTACATCATATTATTAATTTTTTAAACAACTTATCATTGTAATTTTGATATCTTATTGACTAGTCTTAATGTTATAAAATGTTGGAGCTAATGTATTCATGTAAAAATATCCTCGTAGAATTGTTGAAAAGTTGCCATGTAACGCTGCATATGTTCTAAAAATGTTGGAATTACAATTATATGATATGATAGTTATGATGTAATTTTGTCACTCGTAGTTGAAAATTGTGACAAAATAATGTCATATTTTTAACAAAGTATCATCACTTTAATGTTAAAATTTTGACATTCTTACATGTCATTGACTGTTCTCAAGCATGACATGTGGTATTGAATATGAGTTAGAATTTCAATGATTGTAAATATATGTTACAACCGAGACAACATTGCCTAAGGATATTTTTTTTGTATTTCATTAGTGCTGAAACCACATGGACATTAGCACAATGTTCAAATTCATGCTCAAATGTAATAGTGTTCTACAATAGCTTACTACCATAAAAGTGTTTTAGCCATAGTGTAACATCTGTTATATTTGTAAATGAAGAAACACAAATATCATATAAGAAAATCAATAAATACGCAAACAAGAAACACATAGATTTACGTGGTTCACCCAAACATTGCGCTACGCCCACCAAGCATAGGTATCGGTTGTCTTATTATTCATATCAAGGAGATTATAGTAGCTCGCTCATGCTCCTTATCATTACACTATTTCCTCAATTCTCATTTATGCCTCTACTTACATCAATAATGAACAGAATTAGATTAGTTAGATAAATATTTTCTAAACATGTGCATTCATACCAAATTGGTATATTTGGTTGAACAAACTACTACAAAATAGGCTCCACTAAATCTGCTCATATCTACCAAATCTGGGAAATTCGTTGGCATATTCAACAATATCCACCTTGACAATAATTAACTTGATACCTTGCTCCCTTTTTTTCATCACATTTTCTGCAATCCAAGAGAAGCCAAGCGCAAACATAGCTTCTCTAGTAGTACTGGTTTTGTGAACATGTCTGCATAGTTCTCTTTCGCATGAGCTTTCTCAAGAGAGACACCACGTTCATCGATGACTTGTCTTACAAAATGGTACTTGATAGGTATATGTTTTGTTCTACTGTGGTAGGTTGGATTCACAAAGTAACTTTACTTTGTCCTGCATCCTTCTGAACTCACCAAACAAACTTTTCAACCAAACTGCCTCTTTGCAAGCATGTGAACCAACTACATATTATGCTTCTGTAGTGGATAAAGAAACAATGTTATGTAACTTTGAAATCCAACTAATAGCTCCACCTGCAAGAGTAAAGACATACCCTGAAGTCGAACTTCTCTTATCCAAATCACCTACAAAATCATAATCAACATACTTCTCTTATCCACATACTGATTCAAAACCACTGTTATAGGTGATACAATAATCACTTATGCCCCTCATATACCGAAGAACCCATTTCATTGATGCCAAGTGCTCTTTACCTGGATTTTCCATATACCTGCTAATAACCCCAACTGCATGTGAAATTTTTGGCCTTGTAATGACCATCGCATACATCAAACTTCCTACTGCATTAGCATATGGTATTCGAGACATATATTCATTTTCTTCTTTTGTACTAGGACATAAACTTGAAGAAAGATTAAAATGGGAAGCCAAAGGGACTGAAACTAGTTTCACATTGTTCATACCAAACCTCAAAAGTATCGTCTCAACATATTTTGTTGTGACAACCAAATCTTACCATTCCTCCTATCTCTGAATATCTCCATGCCCAAAATCTACCTTGTTTCTCCTAGATCTTTCATATCGAATGTCCTAGTCACTGATCCTTTAACCTGTTGATATCAATTATGATTTTTCTTGCTAAAATCATATCGTCAACATACAATACTAAGATAATGAATATGTCATTATTCAATTTCTTAAAGTAGAAACAATGATCATACTCACTCCTTGTATAATTCTAGCTCACCATGAAAGAGTCAAATTTCTTGTACCATTGTCTAGGCGACTGCCTTAGACCATATAATGATTTCTTGAGCCTGCAAACAAATTTCTTGTTGCGATTCTGAACGAACCCTTCAGTTTGTTCCACGTAAATTTCCTCATCCAAATCTCCATGTAAGAAAGCAGTCTTAACATCTAGTTCCTCCAACTCCAAATCAAGCAATGCAACTAATGCTAACACAATTCAAATTGAACAGTCTTTACAACTAGTGAACACATCTGATGAAATTCAATACCTTCTTTCTGAGAATATACTTTCACAACCAACCTTGCTTTGTAACTTTCCACCTTATCATCAACACCCTTCTTCAGCTTGTAGACCCACTTGCAACCTATAGTTTTCCTGTCTCTTGGAAGTTCTAGTAGGTCCGATGTGACATTCCTCTCTAATGCCTTCATTTCATCCTTCATTACTTCATTCCATTTATCACTAGTAGAACCCTTCACAACTTCCTAATAGCACGGAGGTTCATCATCATTAGTACTTAAAGAAACTGACGAAAATAAATCATCATACCTTCTTGGAGGATTTTTGACCCGCATAGACCAACTCCTTAGGGAAGTTTGTGGCTCATCCACAATATGATGAATGTCATCATCATCCATGTTTTCCTCTGTAGGAACTTATTCATGAACATCTTCAGAAACTTGTTCATGTTCACTTTCATCTATATTTGAACTGGTTTCAAACTGAATCTATTGATACTTAGGTACTTCTTCCTATTTCATTTGAACATCTACATTCGATTTCATGAGAGATGATTCATCAAATATTACATCTTTGTTAATGGTGATCTTGTGGGAAGTAGGATCCCACAACATGTACCCCTTAATACCATCTCCATATCCAACAAAGATAAGACTTTTTTTATTTTGGATCTAATTTAGAATGTTGATGTTTCAGAATTAGAGCATAGGCTTCACAACCAAAAACTTTAAGATTAGAATAATTACAAGGATGACATGTCCATACCTTTTTTGGAATTTTTCACTCTATTGCTTTTGATGGTGATCGATTCACCAGATAACAAGTTGTAGTCATTGCTTCTGCCCACAATTTCTGTTGCAAGTTGGCGTTACTAAGAATACTCCTTTCTCTCTTTAGAAGAGTCATGTTCATGCGTTCAACAACTCCATTTTGCTAAGTATAGGAAGTGGTTTTATGCATATCGATCTCAAGATCCTTGCAATAGTTCTCAAATTCCATTAACGTAAATTCACCACCATTATCAGTTCTTAAACATTTAATGGATCTGTCAGATCTCTTTTCCACTAAAGCTCTAAACTGCTTGAAAACTGTAAATACATCAACCTTACTTTTCAACATATAGACCCAAACCTTTCTAGAGAAATCATCTATAAAAGTTACAAAATGTGATGATCCTCCATATGAAATAGTAGGGGATGGTCCCTAAACATCAGAATGTATATAATCAAGGATTTCTTCACTAGTGTGTCTTTCAGTTTTAAATCATTGCCTATTATGTTTTCCATAAATAAAGTGCTTGAAGAAATCTAATTTTATAGACTTTATACTAGGTGTTAGCGATTATTTTTGTCTTGGGAGCAAAAGAACCCAGGTCTGCAGGTTGCACAGGAAACACCCAAGCACAGCACGTGAGAATCCCTTTTCAGTGACAAGTCAAGCGAGCGGGCGAAGTTTTGCTGACAGCGGTCGAGATCCACCTATAGATTTAATCGACGGTCATTGGGTTTTCAGGGCTACCAGGTTGCCTGAGATTTAGCACAAGGGACAACTCCCATATTTCAGGACAAATCTGGGGCATTCGATCCCATTCGGACAGTTGGATACCAGTCGGCGTATCGGGGATCGGGGTTTCGAGAGTCAAGGAGGTGTCCGTTCATTGCAGTTGAAATCGTCGATCACCGAAATGCCAGAAGCGCCTTTGGAGCCGAGCCCACAGTCCTAGCATCAAGTCACTTCAAGCGAGCCTGTAAACGAGGGCGTCTCCCTTTTAAATATTGAATTCCCCCTCGTCCATTCATCCTAAGGACGCGTGGCACAAGATCTAGCCGCGTCGGCGTTTCGGCATTCGGGAGTTCGTATGGTGAAGGTTTTATGTCTTTCAACATAGTGAAACCCTGAATCCTGACAGCACCAAAAGTGTCGAAGGTGGGTCCGCAGTATCATGAAGCATTTTCAGCCATCCATCCAAAGGGGACACCTGGAAGCAAATTGAGCCATCTCAGTGTTTCGCCCATCGTGATTTCGATCAACAAGGATCAGCCCCTTCATATTCACCAACGCCGAAAGTGCCTTGGGAATAGGCACGTGGTGACAGTCCGTGGTCACTTGGAGGAAGAAAAGAGTTGTGTAATTAAGGCCAAGGCGTCGATTTCAGTTACAGAGGGGATCATCATGATCCTAGGGCGCCATCGGATCCAATCCCAATACTGTCTCTTGCTTGAGTAAATGAAGGCATGAACGGGTGGTTGGAGCCTCCTTTCATTCATTAAGTGTGAGGAATGGAAGGTCTGGCGAGCGGTCTTCTCAAAGAGGTCTTGCGTATCGATTGTTACAAAGAAGCCATGCCGAAGTCCTCGACTAGACAGAGAAGCCTGCACATGCTAGCTCAGTGCTTAATGGCTCAACTACCATCCTTGTCGGAGCCATTCGCATTTAAGATGGTGCCTGAAGAAAGGTATCAGTACGAGAATGAATGAAGTGACACCAAGCCTTGGGTGACTGGGTACGCCTCTGTGAGGTGAATTTTCCTGACTATATAGACTCAGTCCTAGTATTTTGTGAGATATTGATGGTAGAGCAGAGCTCCCTACTGTAAAGTTTTAACAGATATTCTAGTTTGCTGGTTATTCATATGTATATGAGATATCTTGTTGTATGACAGACAATTTGTCTTACTCCATCTAATTTTCGTCTCATGCTAAGAGAGTTCGTGATTGACTGATTCACGCGAATTATTGTAGTTATGTTATGATAAAATATTGATTGTTTCATTATTGCATTCTCTGGCTTTGCGTTTGAATGTAAGTTGATATTGCATTTGGACATCTTCTTCCACAGCCTGTTAGAAACCCGATGTTAATAACAGACCTCTGCTTTCCTCTTATATAGGTCTTCCTCTTATTCACCCTTTACTACAGCTCACTGTCTGAAGTTTATATAAGAACTCACTCACCTATGCATGCCTGGCCTAGTTTTGGAGTTGGAATGATATTGTTTTGAGTTGGCTTCAATTTGGTCATCCCATCTATAAACCATCGTGACATAAAATTGATGGGCATCGGGCTCTGCTCCTGTTAGCAATCCAGGAGTGACTTTCGTCGCCAACACTAGGAAGTAACTTGCGATCAGTTAATACCTTTAATCCTTGTTCTCTCATATGACCCAACCATTGATGCCACATTCAAACAGAATCATTGTCCTTCTTAGAATCTAAGTCGGTTCTTCCTTCTAACAGAAACAAGTTACCAACCTTCTTTTCTTTCATAACCAGTAGGATTCCTTTGTAGACCTTCATAACTCCATCTTGAACAATGCTCTTAAATCCTCCAGTATCTAAGACTCCCAAAGAAATTAGGTTTTTCCTAAGCTCAGGTACATGTCTCACATCAATTAGTATTTTAACAGTTCCATCAAACATCTTAATTCGAATGCTACTAATTCCCACAACTTTACAAGAGATATCATTTCCCATGTAAACTATTCCATCATCTATAGACTGTTAAGTAATAAACTAGTGTCTATGAAGACACATGTGGTTTGAAGCACCAGAATCTAATAACCACTGTTGATCATGACGTGAACCAAAAATAATTGATAAAACTTCATCAATCATACCTGAACCTGTTGGTGAACCTGTTTTAGTTGCATTTGCTTCCTTCATCTCTTTTGGAGAGTCGTCTTTGGAGGCTTGTTGTCGCTTCCAACAATCCTTTTTCAGGTGTACAGATTTTCCACAAAACTAGCACTTAAGATTGCTCTTTTTTCCCTTCGACTTTGATCGAGAGAAATCCCTTTGACCCTGTCCTCTTTCTTTAGGTCTTCCTTTGATCACCATTGCCTCAGATGTAGAGGTTCCTAAATTGGATTTCTTCCTTGTTTCCTCAGACAGTAAAGATCCAACAATAACATCAAACTCAATACTTTTTGTTGAACTGAAACTAATAGAAGTAACAAAATGATCACATGATGCGGGTAAAGTACACAATAATGTAATTGCCTTATCTTTAGATTCGAATTTCACTCTTGTGCTATCCAACTAGACTAAAAGAGTGTTAAAAGTATTTAAATTATTAGCGATTTTTGTACCTTCCTTCATGCACAAATTGTACAATTGTCTTTTCAGGAAGATATTGTTCGTCAAGGATTTCGTCGTGTACATGCTTTCTAGCTTCGTCCACAAACACGGGCGTATGGCACTCAGTGCTCTCACATTCATCTCATCCTAGTCATCATGTGTTATGGTCGCGATTTTCTTTGCTTTTCCCAAAAGCGCCTTCACTATGCCTTGTGGCATGAGCAGATCGTGCATCTTAACCTTCGAGATCTTGAAATTGTTCTTGCCATTGAACTTCTCAATTTCAGACTTAGCACTCTACGTCTTTGCCATTAGAAAAAACATTCCAAAAAACGTCATTGCTTGTAATAACCAAGACCCTTTGAAAAAATAATGTGGAGGAATAATGGTTTAAACTTTACAAAGTTTAATAAAAGATTTAATAAATCCTTTTACTAACCTTTCCTTTTATTTAAAAATAAAAACCAAAAAATCACCTTTTTAACCATTATTCACTTTGAAATAATTTAAAAACACTTTTTAATTCCTCCAACTTTAATTTTTACCTTAAACCTTTACTTAATCCTTTTACTCCATAAAAACCTTTTACTTTATTCATCCACGTTAACGTGTTCACACTTTTAAAAAAACAAATTCAATTGTCTTTGAAAAAGCTTAAAATTTCTTCATACCTTTCATACTTTGTAATTTTTCAAAAGAAAAGAACATTGTGAGAATGTTGAAGAGGAGTTGTAGCACCTCTCGATATATCTAGAGTGCGGCGATGTAAAAAATCTCTGCAGTGTACCACATAGTTGGACTGCGACGATTTTGAACTAATATGACGTCGCACCCTTCCAAAGGAGGGACCTGCGGCAATGTTGAACTCGATGCACCTCACACAGATCTCACTCCTGCTGCTCTTCTGAGAATTTGACGTTCCTCCAACCAGCTATGGTACCACTTGTTATATTTGTAAATGCGGAAACACAAATATCATATAAGACAATCAATAATACACAGACAAGAAACACAGAGATTTACGTGGTTCATCCAAACGTTGGGCTATGTACACCAAGCATAGGTATCGGTTGTTTTATTATTCAGATCAAGGAGATTACAGCAGCTCGATCATGCTCCTCATCATTACGCTATTTCCTCAATTCCTCTTTATGCCTCTAGGAGCTAACATCAATAATGAACAAAATTAGATTAATTACATAACTATTTTCTAAACTTATGCATTCATACCAAATTAGTAGATTTGGTTGAACATACTACTACAAAATAGGCTCCACTAAATCTGTTCATATCTACCAAATCTGAGAAATTCGTTTACATATTCAACAACATGATAGAAAAAGAATTTGTTAGTTGAAAAATGATTATGCATCTAATAATGTACGTAATGGTTAATTATGTGTAATAATGTACGTAATGTTAATTATGTGTATAAGAGCTCTTGACTTGGGTTGAGTGAGGCTAATTGGAGCTTACCGATAGAATTTCATCCTTTCATATTGATAGCCACATGTTATGGGCGGCCTTTATGATAGAGTGCTGACGTAAAGTTATGTCAGTGGTTAAGATTAATATATTGCATTCTCGAATTTTGTCGGTGGTTAAGTAAAAGCCCGTCTTACGGATAGCGCTGATATTGCCAATGTCTAATCAGAGCGAACAGAGAAATATGTTGTCCGTTAAGAAGGAGCTTATAATATTATGATGCTCCGTTAAGAAGGAGCTTATAACAACTGAGTGAGACGTGGGCTTTGGCGCGAATGCGGGCATCTGCCAAGGAAAGGGACGTTGCACGGCACCTTGTCAGCTTCTTTTATCACACATGCCCGATACGGAACATAAAGAGATGAAACATCCCACTTTCCACACTAATAACGACGAGAATACAGGAAGTCGCAGAGAACACACTAAACGCCTAATTTTCATGTTCCCTGAAAATTACGAGAATACAGGAAGTCGCAGAGAACACACTAAACGCGTAATTGGCGGGAATGCGGGCATCTGCCAAGGAAAGGGACGTTGCACGCCTAATTTTTCATGTTCCCTGACACCCAAATATTTGCATGGTACATAATTTATAATTAGATTTGGTCGTTAGTTAAGAGGCAACGTCTCTTGGCAAACTATATTGTTTTGATTAACGAGGAGACAAATATATATTGTACTTATAAAAAATACAGTAAACCTAATGAATAGCTCATACATGAATTTGTATTACATCAGAGTTTATGTATCCTTTCCACATGTGTAACACACTGTAAATATATTACAAAAAATACTAAAGTTATTTTATAAATATAATTATTTTACCAATCTACTTTCATTGAAAGAGCGTCATATTATTAATAATAATAACATTAAATTTTTTTAATATAATAATAATAATATTGATTTCTTTTAATATATATGTATTGAGTTACAAATTCTCACAAAGTATATAGTGAAAGTGGGTGTTGGACAACTCCCAAAACATCATGGTATGAGAGAATATGTCACCTTTGTAAGATTAAGTGGGTAGAAGATGAAAAACATATACGTATTGAGCTACAAATTTTCACAAAGTATATAGTGAAAGTGGGCTTTGGACAATTTCCAAAACACAATGATATGAGAGAATATGTCACCTTCTTAACCTCCTAATTCATCAAAACTATAGTGATCTTGGAAATCTTTTCTCAATAATTTTTTACTATAAAAATACAATTTTAAAAAAATTGAAATATTTTCTTACACTCTTAAGAAATAATTTTTTTTTATTTTTTTTTGTGAAAAACTGTTTAATCAAGAAAAATATTCATTTTAAAAATATATGAAAATTTTGATAGAAAAATAATATTAGAAATATGCCCAAATCATACTTTAGTTTGGTAGTGTCCAATAAAAATATTGAACACTGGTAGTGTCCAATAAAAAACGTCCAATAATATCTTCTAAATTTAACAACTTATGCTTAAATATAAAATATAATAATTGATGGGTTTTGAATGTTTGGAAGTTTTTTTTCATGATTTTGTGATAATAATTGATGGGTTTTGATTTTTCGATTTTTTTTTTTATAATCATGTGATTACCCAACATAATGAAATGCATTTTCTATCATGGAATTTATTGTTTTTTTTATAGAGATTTAATATTTATTTTTTCTCTTCATAGAGATCTAACATTTATCTATGAGGTTTTGATCCATGTAAAACTTCTCAAGAATTTATGGTCTTTCCATATAGATTTCACATCTATTTATGAGGTTTTGGAAGCTACGTTTGAACCCTCGTACAATTTCTCAATCTTTGACATGTCAAGTTCTAATATTCCAGATATAAAAAAGTATGCAGAACATAAATAAATAGTTAGAAATGGCAGATGAACAACAATATAACCAGAACAACATCACAATAATACCAAAATGATACTAGAATAACACCAGAAAGAGCACTTTGATTACTGAGAGCAATGTTCACTTGCCTCTTCGAGGGGGAAAACTCCAACAGAGCATAGATCTATTGCAATAATATCCAAGAAAAAAATTCTCATACCCTTGACTCCTATTTATACTAAATATGTCTATCAAAAGAACCATCTAGAGGAAGATCCTTCTAGAAGCGAAATCTTCTATTAGGTCTTCTTACATTGGACTTGTTCTTTGTTATTGCTAGGCCTTATTAATATTGACCTTTATTACATGGAAATATATTGTTCTACCTATGTGAGGGGTTAGGTCCCTAACATGTCCTCCCTCTTAAAAACAACCTTGTCCTCAACGCTTGAGATGAGGAAATTGTTGCAGAATGCTAGATGGTTCCCAAGTGGCATCTGTTGGAGTTGTATCTTTCCATTGGACTAACACTTTCTTGATGGTTTGCTGACGCAGATGATGTTCACACTGGTCCAAAACTACTTTTGGTTGTAGCCAAATGGAGACTTCTTCGTCCAACTCGGGAAGGTTGGTCTGAGTTTAACACTCAGTTCCAATAACCTTCTTTAAAAAGGAAACATGAAAAACAAGATGGAGCTTAGAATGAGTGGGTAAAGCTAACTAATAGGCCACATGTCCCACACGCTTGAGTATGGTATAAGGACCATAAAATTTGGATGCCAGTTTTTTACAATGGTTGGCCTTGAGGGAATTTTGCTTGTAAGGTTGCAATAAAAAAAACACCTGATCCCCTTCTGCAAATTGTTGTTCAGAGCTTCCTTGATATTCTTTTTGCTTCATGCGATTTTTGGCCATGACCAAATTCTCTTTGAGGGTATGAAGAATAGCCTCTCGAACTATAAGCGTTTGGTTAGCCGCTTGGACCTTTGAGACACCTGGAAAATATGAGAGAACTGAAGGTGGATTTTGTCCATATATCGCTTCAAAAAGAGTCATGCAGATAGTTGTATGGTATGAAGTGTTATACCACCATTCAACTAGTGGTAACCATTGAGCCCACTAATTTTTCCTTCTTGATGCAAAACACCTTGAATATGTTTCCAAACACTTATTGACAATTTCAGTTTGACCATCGGTCTAGGGATGAGAAGTTGTGCTGAGATGCAATTTGGTGCCTTGTAGCTTGAACATTTCTTGCCAAAAATTGTTGGTGAAAGTTGGGTCGCGGTCAAAAACAATAGAATGTGGCATGCCATGAAGCTTGAAGACCTGATCCATGAAAAGTTGAGCCACAATGGATGTTGTAAATGGGTGTTGAAGAACAAATAAATGAGAATACTTGGAAAGATGATCAACTACCACCATGATCACTGATTTAATGTCTAACTCAGGAAATCCTACAATAAAATCCATAGAGATATCCTGCCTAATATCGGGTGGAATTGGAAGTGGTTTTAGTGTGCTAGGAGATTTGACTGTTTCTCCCTTTTTTCGTTGACACACATCACATTCAACCACAAAATTACAAACGTCATGTTTCATACCATCCGAGAAAAAAAAACGTTTGATCCAGTCATAGGTTTTGGTAAACCCAGAGTACCGAGTTGTGGGTGTAGCATGAAGCTCAGAAAGTACTGTGGACTTAGGTTTTAAATGTTTACTTAAATACAAATGATGTTTGTATCTAATCTCATCATTGAGCCAAGAGTACCCCAGAGAAACTGGAGAATTAGACTGCAATTGTTGTATCAGATACGAACTTTTGGGATCTTGTAGCCATTCCTGGTAAACAACTTGGAGCCAATTTGGTACAATGAAGGAGAGAGAAAAAAGGGACCCTTCATCTTCATATTTTCTGGAAAGTGCATCAACAACCACATTTTCTTTTTCTTTTTTGTAAATAATCTCATAATCATATCTAAACATCTTAGTCACCCATTTGTGTTGTTGTGGGAGGAAAGACGTTGTTCCATAAAATACTTGAGGCTTTGATGATCTATCTTAATTTGGAAGCGTTTCCCTAATAGATAAGGGCGGCAAATATCCACGACATGAAAAATAGCATACATTTCATTTTCATAGATTGATTTGCCCAAACTTCATTGGGACAATTGTTTTCTCGTAAAGGCCAAAGTTCGACCCTCTTGCATAAGGACAACACCAATTCCTTTCCTCGAAGCATCACATTCGAGGACAAAGGTCTTTGTGAAATCAGAAAAGGCCATGATTGGAGTGGTTCACATGGCTATCTTCAAGGTTTGAAAAACCTAAGCAGCTACTGGAGTCCAAGTGAAAGAATGTTTTTTAAGGGGTGCAGTGAGAGGTGTCACAATCGTTCCATAATTCTTAACAAATTTGTGGTAATAACCTGTTAAACCTAGAAATCCACACAAGATTTTGAGAGTCTTTGGGTGAGTTAAATCTTGCATAGCTTCAATCTTTTTAGGATCCACCTGGAGGTCAACCTTTCCAACAATATGACCCATGTACTTGACTTTCGTGGCGCCAAAAGGACATTTAGATTGTTTGAGGAAAAGTGGTGTTGAGAGAGGAGATGGAGAAATCGATCCATATGAGAAAGATGGGATGTCCAGGTTTTACTATATATGAGGATATCATCAAAGAAAACTAAGAAAAAATGATGGAGAAAAGGACGAACGACATTATTCATGAGGCATTGGAAAGTGGATGGAGCATTACACGGGCCAAAGGGTATGACCAAAAACTCATAGTGGCCCTCATGACTTCTAAATGAAGTCTTAGGAATGTCTTCCTCTTTCATACAGATCTGGTGGTAGCCAAAATGAATATCAAGTTTAGTAAAGAAATGGGCGCCACTCAATTCATTTAAGAGGTCATCAACGACAGGGATGAAATTTTTTTCTCTAATGGTGATTTTGTTGAGGGCGTGGAAGTCAGGACACATGCCCCAAGAACATTCTTTCTTAATTCCCATGACCAAAGGGGAAGAGTAAGGGATCGTACTAGGGCGGATAACACCTGCGTTGAGCAATTCTTGAACAATTTTCTCAATTTAATTTTTTTGGGAAAAGGGGTGACGATAGGGACAAATATTGGGAGGAAGGATGTCTGGGACAAGGGGAATGGAATGATCATGAAAACCACGGGAAGTAGGGAGTCCCTAGGGAGTGTAAAAAACCACTTGATGTTTAGAGAGGATGGATTCAAGGTCCTGGGGTAGAGAGGGTGTCTTAGTTGCTTGTATGGCATGGAGTTGGGAAATAATGCCAGAATGACCTTTTTGGAGCATCTTTTCCATGCGATGAGAACTAATGATCTCTAGGGAACCGACATTGATTCCTTGGAACTTATATGGTTGGCCCTCTTGGTCAAGTTGCATGGTTAATTCCTTAAAATCCATGAGAATAGTACCCAAAGTCCTTAGCCATTATGCACCCAACACAATGTCACAACTTCCCATGTCGATAGAAACCATATGAGATTTCAGATGGTATTCACCAATTTGGGGACAAATTTTCACAACTCCCTCCACATTTCATGGATGCACCATTAGAAATCATGATTTGAAAATTATTGACTACCCAGATATAACAATTGGTTTCTTGGGAAATGAGAAAATGAATAAAATTATGGCTGCTTCCACTATGAACAAGAATGATGACCTTCCTATTCTTGATGTAACCAATTAACTTGATGGTTTGGGGAGTAGAGAAGCTAGTGAGAGAATTTAGGGAAATGACTGGTTCTGCTTTGGGAGGGTCTGAGGGAGGGGTTATGTCATTGGGCTCAGGTGACACAGACACAAGGGGAGCCTCAAAAACCTCTTATGAAACATCCTCTCAAATGACCATAAAAATAATGTTTTCCTTACACTTGTGTCCCACAAAATATTTGTCAACACAATTATAACAAAGACCTTTGAGTTAGCATTTAACCATTTGGGCCCTGGTCAATTTTTGGATCTTTAGTGGAGTAGAAGGAGGAGTGGGAGTTAATGGTTTAGTGCGTGGAATAAAGGAGGGTTTTTTGTTTTGATAAGAGACAACCTGTTGTGCTTCCTTATCTCTTTTAGTAGCATCCACCCAACTCTGAGGTTGATCCATGAGGACATGCACATGAATCTCATCCTTGAGGCCATTGATAAAAAATTCTCGAAAAAAAGCATCAGACATGCCCTCTTTATGAAAATCTAGTCTCTCAAAAGAAACTATAAAGTATTCCACCGTGCCAGATTGTTTCAACTTTATGAAATGGAATAAATGGTTTGTGTCAGTGTCAAAGTGTTCATAAATCTCTTCCACAAAGTGCATCCAAGCCACATACCCTTGGATGGCATTTTTTCTCCATTGCCAACATTCTTGATCTAGATGGAGAACACCATACTAGAGTTTGTCCAACTCATCTGTAATGCCATACAAAGAGAAATAATGTTCCATTTGATTTACCCAACCAGTGGGATTCGATCCATCAAATTTGGTCACATCCACACGTGAAAGACGTAGGTCATGATGAAAGTGATGGGGCTGAAAATTCTGGGAATGAGGGGAAGTTTCACCTTTAGTATGAAAAGGTGGGTCAGATAAGGGAAGATCTACAGGGATATGCAACTTCTCACAGATCATCGTAGTGACCGATTCAAGTTGGGTAGTCATGTCTTGTTTGATGTCTTTTTGATTTCCGCGATTGAGGCAGCTATGGAGGAATGCATTTTTTGATTGATGGAGACAATATTGGCACTTAGTTGTCACACTTCTTGTTGGGTTTCTATGAAATTATAGTAAAAGGTATTGAAGCGAGCTTCCAACTCTTGGCTATGGGTATGGGCCATGATGACGAGGGAACATGAAAAGGGGCGGCTAGGACCACAAAAAAAAATGGTTTATGGGAGAAGTGTATCACAAGGATCAGGGAGATGAGTTGAAGCTAATGGGGTAAATCCCAAATAAGGGTGTTGGAAGGGGGTTGGGTCCAAAAACATAAAAAATTGTTGAAAATTGATAGGTGTGACTGCGATAAGGGAAAAGAGAGAAATCCAACGAAATAGGTATCAAATAATGGTGCAAACATGATCTAGACTTGTTTTTTTTTTTTAACCCTTGTAGAGTTATACTCTGATCTGAAAATTATTGTAGTGATGAAATTCCCAAATGTTTAACAAGAATAAATGTGTAGTAATTTCACAACTCGAATGCAGGAGACACAATTGCAGAACAATAGATCTTGTCTGTTATGTTTTTGTTTCCTTCCCAAGGGTTAGGTATTCAAGGGTTCTACATACAAGGGTTTTCCCTATGCTATATCTCTCTAATATATGTGCAAGGTCCAACAATAGTACTCGGCCCAATATCTCAGCGCACCAACTAAGGAGGATAGATTGTTCCCTTAGTCATACTACCCAAATACCCAGGTACTAGAGAGTATCTTCCTGAGTGTTGTTCTCGGTGGCACTATAGAAATCAAGTGACCAATCGATTTATCTATGGAGGGCTTCAAGAGATCTAGGCTGATCCATATACATGTGTTGTCTGATGCACTACCACTCGAAGGGGTCTCAACAGGGGTTACAAGGGTGGCAAACAAATTTGCGCTTAAATACCTCTTGTATTTTGTGCGTGTAAAAATCCTGGACCGTGGGTTTATGCATGTAACGAGAGATCTTTGTAGATTAAAGACGTCGGAATATGTCTCCACCTTGGAAAATCAACCAACAATTTTCTGCTGAGGAAGGTACTTTGATACCACTTGTAATATTCCAGATATAAAAACGTATGCAGAACAGAAATAAATAGCTAGAAATGGCAGATAAGTAACAATATAACTAGAACGAAACCACAATAATACCAAAATGATACCAGAATAACACCAGAAATAGAAGTTTGATTACTAAGAGCAATGTTCACTTGCCTCTTCGAGGGGGCAACCTCTAGCAGAGCAGAGCTCTATTAAAATAATATCCAAGACAAAAGTTCCCATACCCTCGACACCTATTTATACTAAATATGTCTATCAAAAGAACCATCTAGAGGAAGATTCATCTAGAAGCAGAAACTTCTATTAGGTCTTCTTACATTGGAATTATTCTTTCTTATTGCTAGGCCTTATTAATATTGGCCTTTATTACATGGAAATATATTATTCTACCTATGTGAGGGGTTAGGTCCCTAACATAAGTCCTTATTGGCCATTGAAAAGTTTATATCCCTTTCTTCTAAGATGCTAAACACTCCAAAGTTATGTAATGAAAGGATATGTGTGGAATAACATGGACATAGGTGTTCCTATAGAGTTTATTTTGGATTTTAAAGATAATCGATGGAGTTAACAACTTCATTTTGACTCTTTTTCTTGTGAGGGAAAGGATAGTGATCTTATTTTTGAAAAGAAAATGGTCTTCATTCAACTTTTTGTTTTTTGTTATCCTAGTTATATGTAGAGATGAAAGAAATGAATGCTAATTTGTAGAAAATCTATAGAAGAATTTATTTTGTTTTTCATAGCTTTTCATTTGATTCTTGTGTGTATGAATTTTTTTGTACTTGGATTTAATCAAGGTCCAATAAAAGACCTATAACCTTGGTTTGGAAAAATTAATTAACACACCACTATTATATTATGAACAAGTAAAATATTAACTTGACTTTGATTTCCAATATACCTTTACAAAGACTTCATTATATAACTAGGATATTTCAACTCCCACTAACATAAATTATATTTTAATTTACTTTGAACATAAATTATAATTTAATTTACTTTGGATCTATATTATCAAGAGCTATAGTAACAAACTTCCATACAATAACTTGAGATTAACATACCTTTACAAAGGCTTCATTATATAACTAGGATATTTCAACTCCCACTAACGTAAATTATATTTTAATTTACTTTGGATCTATTTTCTTGGAGTTAGAGTAACAAACTTTCATGCAATAATTTGACATTAACATTGTACATTGTTTTTGAATTAATTTAATTTCACTTTGGACTTTTTTAACCATATATTTTATCTAAAAACAGTTTCCTATATATTCAGCTCTACAATTTGTCTCAACTTCTCAATTCATAAGTTTTCAAATCTAATAAATTCTTAACAATATATTTCTTTAATAATCTATATATTTTTAATAATTTCTTAGAATATTTGACTAATCACTTAACCAAACCATTAAAATACAACAATATTTCAAAGATCCAAAACATATAAATAAAAACATGGATTTTTTAAACCAGATTCCATATACCAAACACCTCCTTTTTTAGAGATAAGTGGCCTTTAAACAAAATATCCCAAAAAAAATAAAAAAATAACAAAATATAATAATAAAAAAATAAAAAAATATAAATGTTTATGACAACATGGAATTTTCTTAAGCCAAATTCCATATACCAAACACCATTTTTATGATAGGCGGCCTTCAAACAAAATAGACCATATCAAAAACCCATGGTATCAAAAAATACCTACATTTATTTCTCGAATCTTTTAATTCTTTTTTCATATTTTGAATATCCGGAAAAAGAAAATCGAAAATAATTGAAAAGAAACCGTTACACTTTTATGTGTCCGTTGCAAATAAGAATACTTTTATGTGTCCGTTGCAAATAAGAATAGTGGCAACGAAAATAATTGAAAGAAAACCGCTACACTTTTCTGTGTCCATTGCAAATAAGAGAAGTGTCCATTGCAAATAAGAGTAGTGGCACAATCTGGGTCTTGGTCACTAAAGAGAGCCCAGCATTGTAAAAGGTTTCCTATAATGTCAACATGGATCGTCGCCCTTCCACGCATTGGAAAAAGCAAATCAATCCAATATTCAATTTGATGGTCACAGGGGTGCTTAGATACAGACATTGGTAGATTTACAATTAATGAATCATAGACCAATTATTGATCTGAGCTTCTTCATAGAACTTGAATTTTCTATAATCTAGGGTTTGACTGCAACAAGATATGGACGAATTGATTACATAGGGTTGCACACTGCATTAAAGAATGAAGAATAGTTAGAATTTGTAATAGAATTGCAGGCCTTCATATCTTTCTTTACTATAGCGATCTCCCCTGTTCTTCTTGAACTCGAGAATGTTAGGCAAGTTTAAAGATTGGTAAGTGATCCGAAAATTCTGGGTCTTACTAATCCTTAATATGACTGAATTTTTTTGAATATCTCCTTAAAATTATGATATTCTTACCAAAAAAAATCTTCAAAATGCAATGATTTAATTTGGTCATATTAATATGAGAACAATAACAATTTTCCATATTTAACAACGGAAAACCATTCCTAAACCAAAATAAAAACCCTTAATTCACAATATTTTTCTCTAAGGTGAATCATCTCTTAAAAATTCTTGATAACAACACTTATCCAACAAAAATAAAATTTTAAAATAAATTCTTACACAGTGCAGCTTGCAAAGATTAAATTATTGATGTTTGGGCAAAAGACATTCTACTAATTACACTGCATTAAAGAATGAAGAATAGTTAGAATTTGTAATAGAATTGCAGTCCTTCATATCTTTCTTTACTATAGCGATCTCCCCTGTTCTTCTTGAACTCGAGAATGTTAGGCAAGTTCAAAGATTGGTAAGTGATCCAACAATTCTGGGTCTTACTAACTCTTAATATGACTGATATTTTTTTGAGTATCTTAAGACTATGATATCCTTACAAAAAGAAACCTTCAAAATGCAATAATTTAATTTGGTCATATTAATATGAGAATAATAACAATTTTCCATATTTAACAATGGAAAACCATTCTTAAACCAAAACAATAACTCTTAATTCACAATATTCTTCTCTAAGGTGAATCATCTCTTAAAAATTCTTGACCACAACACTTATGCAACTAAAATAAAATTTTAAAATAAATTCTTACACAGTGCAGCTTGCAAAGATTAAATTATTGATGTTTGGGCAACATCTGAAAGACATTCTACTAATTAATATTACGGTTATTAATTATTAAGCAATATTATTAATGTAATAATATATTTATAATATAAAGTATAAAGTATAAATATATTTATTACCCAAGGGACTCATCTCTTCATGGATGGTCATGATAATAACATGTGTTGGTGTCAACTAGAGTGAATATGCTAGAGCAAAGGATGGGAGGCCCAATGAGATCAAAGTCATAATTCAAATAATCTACTATAATGGATTAGGATTATGATAATGATACATGAGATTTGGGCAATGAGGAAGGGAGTCAACACTTCCATTAGGAAGAGAATAAATTATGGCTAATATGGGTAATAGCAATAATCAACTAGACACAATAGGACCTAATGTCAAGAGACAACCAAGTTATTGATTTATGCAAGACTAGGAATAAAGATAAGTGGATGCAATAGATAAATAGTTAATGGAGGCAAATATGGGGAATTATGGTGATGGGTACTAGGATACACGAGCTATTGTAGGAAACTAGAATCTTTGTAGGAATTTGTAACTCAATGCAGATGCTATGACTAAGGGTGAAAAGTATCAATAATAGGCTCAATAGATGTCATTGGATGAGATGGTATGTAAGTTGATGTCTCCCTTGTTTCTGTTTTATTGATGTTTTTTAGTGTTTTGGTATTTTCGAGTTATTAATGAATAAAAGAATCTACATACATTACAGATAAGTAGAGAGGTTTCCTAGGAATTCAATCAAGCAACTCTTCCTTATGCGGCTAGAGTTGTGAATGAAATAATGGATGGGGCCCCTAGGGTGGATCTCCTTGGAAGAGTAGATAATTGATGGAGTGGAATGCATATGGTATATTAGTCATGGATGAGATGGGAGGCTAATGGAATATGGAAATAAATTTATCATAATAAAGCATAAAAAATACAAGTCCATTAAGAAAGCAACCCATAAATCTTGAAACAGAGGAGGAAATCAAAACCCTCCTCGCATAAAAATTGATAGTTCTCACAAAATTCCACTAACAAAGAAGAGAAAAAACAATGGAGGGCAAGCAGACGAACCCGAAATTGAAGGTGAACAATTGCAACTTGAAATTGAAACAGAGCACATGCACAAAGTTGGTCCGTCCGCAATGGAAATAACTGAGACCAACATTTTTTACGAAGATGAATCCTTCATATTCGAAAGCATTGTTTTTTTATAGCCAATCTAAAAATATGTTCATTGAAAAGAGATATGTAACAAATAGGAAAGGCAAATCTCGCACAGAGATTAAATTTAGGAAAATGTGGTCGTCCCAAATCTCCTTGATTCATGTAATGACCCTCCTTGTTACGACAACAACTCTGATAACAGGTGCCAAATTTTTTTGTTAAGGTGTGTGTGCGTGTAGAAGTAATAGACTCACGTGACTCTACGTTGCCACCCGACACAAGACGCAACCACGAAGATCACCACAAGTAGACAAGGGCACACCACAAGTAGCTGCAAGCAAATGACTGACCCAGGACATAAGGCGCACACAAGTACTGCAACAATATCGACCAAGGACATAAGGCACACACGCAAACATTCATGACATACTAGGTTACGCACAGTCTGGCACAGAGGGAGAATCCATAGTAGTAGGTCTTACCATTTATGCACAGGAAAGCAGGGCGTTTAATCTTAGTTCTCTGCTCTGGAGAGAGAGAAGGTCAGATAGGCTCCTGGTCGACTGCTCAAGCAGAAACTAGTAATCCCCTCAGGTGTGTCGCAAGAGTGGAAACCCTGCCTTTAAAGGGCCCGAGACTCTTGATACGGCACTGGATTCTTACACGAATAAACACACATGTAGACATACCTCCTAAGGCTACCTGGGAGTGTCTCCTCCCACCCCACAAGAACTGACCAAGCAATGAGATGATTACGACCTCTGGAAACCTAAGTTATATGAACAAGCATCTGCCAGGGAGGCGCAAGTAAGAAGGATTTTGACAACGGACACCCAAGTTTAACCCCTTTAAAATGAATGACCATCCTCATTTACTAACTCCGAGCAAAATTTTCCCGTACTTAATTCCAGTACACCCCACCATATATGTTTACCAATAATAGTAGTTACACTAGCATTACAATAAGGTGGCCATAACATTACATTTTCTAATTACCACAACACGGCAATAAAATAACATGGTCATGCAATTCATATGATATCAACACTACATTGCATTCTAATTATTGCAGGAACAATACATGTACATATTTCAAGCGGTATATGACCATGATCTTTGCATTCCAGTACATTGCACATATAATAACAATGAACTTACATCTCATAGGTTATCCTCGCTAACATAGCATTTATAAGGAACTAATCTTTCATTTTATGTTATAAGATCCTTACTAGGTTATCAACACCAACATTAAACTTATAACTCATTGGACCATGATTCCGAACCAGCAATGGTCTCAACAACGCGATGTTCATAACTCCTTGATTATCGCAACATCAACCTCTATTATCGGTGGCACTAAGGTAACATAAACATTAACTAATGATCCAAATGTAGAAGTTGATAAAGTAACATTAACATTTCCATCTAAATGTATGATTGATCTAAAGGCATAAGGTATCATTACTAGTAACATTTAAAATCAATCTCCACGCAATAATAACAATCACGTTCAAGACAATGACAATCAAACTGCAAGTGCCGCGATAAGCGTGACATTACTACTCCCATCAATATCGCAATTCATGAGCTATCTACATTAAGGCAGTGGAATTAGAACATCATTTGTTAACTTCTTAAATTACTCCTCAGGAAATAATTTCTTCTTGCAAAATATAAAACCATTAGTTTTAATTCAAGAACATTAAGGACTAAATGTAAACAGAGTTCATAATTCATAAACTAAACATATGATAGTCATGATTCATAAACTAACTAATTTAATTCTTACATAAAAGACTAACATTAACCTAGTTCATAATCCCAAAACCATTAGCCATAATTCAACATTAAAGACTAAACATAACATAGTTCATAAATCACAATCTAAACATATGATAGTCATAATTCATAACTAAGCATATAGTTCCTAAATCCTAAACAAAATATATATTCATAACAATACCTTCCACGATGACCATGTTACCGTGAGGACACCAAGAGGATTAGCATTAAATAAAATTTGGATACCTCACATGTGCGCACCCCCTGTTAAGGACTATAGGAAATGAAAGCTCCTTCACCCATATCCCAACATTGAAAGTTTATTTTTTTAAAAGATAACAAATATTTTTTTGGGGAATCAGAAGATTTTATTTGTTGTAATTAAAGCATTTTTGTGATTAGTAATTTACACCGAGCGTTAGCTCTGCCTGAACATAACATATACTAATCTCCTTAATCTATATTGAATCCGGTACCTCTTCACCCAATGAAAAGATAAAGTAGAAGTTACTATCATTTAATTCGCCCCCTAACATTCAATTTATTTCTGTAGAATCGCTAAAGATTATTGGAAATCGAATTAGGGTTTTCGGTTGTTAATAGAGAACATGAACTAGAATGTATCTGTCATTAATTAGAGAACAACAACTAAGGAATTATCTACCATTCATCGAAGGGTGAAACGGTAATGACTGCAGAGCCGTCTCGGTTCCAGCGCATAGATTCGTTGTCAAGGGGTAAGTAAAATTTGTCGTGCCACATCAATTCGCCCACCGAACAGGAGACACCACCTTAATCAGCAGCACGCTTCCTTAACACCTGGCGCGTTAAGCTGCGCATGGCGTCAACTTGGAGAACCTCCAGGAATGAACGCGTCAGTCGAGCTACGCGTGGAGGTAGGTTCAGAAGCCCAAGAACTCGACAGCAGCTCCCAACGTACAAGGGTAGAGTATCAGTTGGATATGTCCCATGTTTTAGATCTTAACGTGCTCAGGACAGTGAAGGGAAAGGCCCAGGAAATCCCTATTACAACGCTTTCAATATTTGCTGTCAATTTTGTCACTTCCAAATCCTTTCACCATAAAACTGAAGTTATTAAATTAACTGGAGCGAGTGGAGATCAGTGGATACACCTTTCTAAACATGTGCCAAATCTCCACGTCCACAATTCACTCCTTTACGTCTGAAATGTGGAAGGGAAAGTTCTCTGGTTACACAATTCACTTCTTTACTTATGGAATTAAAATAATCATAGAATTGATTGCCAAAACAAAATTTAAGCGTGGGATAAAATTATTCAAAATACAGGTAAATGTATTTGGGAAAAAAAACGTAGGTTGCTTTCATAATTCTATTTAAGAAGCATTCAAAATGTTTTAGTGGATTGTAAGCATCCCCGAATCTATCATAAACTTAAAACATTGAGGATCTCTACGCCGATCAAAACCTAAAAACAATAAAACCCTTAGCAGGAAGTGAAATGTGAATTCCACAAAAACATGTATTTCAAGGTAGGATTTGAATAATCCTTATAAAACGCTAAAAAATTTAAATGACTCGGGATGCAGATTGATTGAATAGCACATTTATTGCATTGAAATTTTCAACTTTGCAATTACCTACTTTTGACGCAGATTTGCTTAAAAGCAATCAGAAAACTTTGAACAAAAACATTTGGGATTTTTACTCCTTTACCAGGACGAATTTGAAGTAGTCATAAAATGAATTGCAAGTTATAGCAATATGATAAAACGAAATGCTCGAGCCCTTTTACCAGGACAAATTGGCAGTAAATATAAAAACGACTTGCCCACAATTAAAACCAAACGCCCACATAAATTGTAATGCCCCCATCACTGTAAAAACGCCCCCATCACTGTAAAGAAAACGCCCATAACCAAATACGACAACCATAAACCCCAAAACGAATTTACCATAAATGATAAACTGAGCCATATATAAAAGAAAACGAAATAAGCATAACCCAATACTATTTATCAAACCCTAAAACTGTACCAAAAAAAAAAAAACGAAATAGCCATCACCCAAAACAATTTACTAGGACCCCTAACACTGTACCAAAATATGAAAGAAAAAGGGGAAGGGCAAAATAACCATTAAAGCTACCAGTTTACACCACTAACCATTAAACTACATATTTTAGACACGATTCACACCATAACCACTGGAACTACACATTTGCACATTAGCCATTAAAACTACAGCTCATAAACACGCGCAGCAAGACAGAAACTCCCAGAGATTTACATACCTGTGTCCTTAACGCTTGCAGCAAATGATTCTTGTGCTCCCGTCGCTCTTGCTCCTGCTTGTCAACCGTAGAGGACTCACCGATACCTCCCAGCCAAACGCTAGGGGTACTCTCGTTCCCCCTTAGCCCCCTGAGCCGCAAAGGGGCCACACACAACCCAGACAGTAGCCTAGCTTCCCTGCTCGCCACCAAGGCTGAGCTACCACTCAAGTCAGCTGAGAATCCCCAACTCCTACAAGAAATCAGTCCAGTCTCTAGTCTGGCAGCATAACAATACCAATAGCTGAAAATCCCCTTCTTTCCCCCTCTCCCTTTCTTTTATCCAGTCTCAAACCCTAAATCCTCTTTCTTTTAGGTTTTCCCCCCTTTTCCCTTTTTATTTTCTTATGTTTCTTTTT